>JASTWP010001865.1:0-57568 GCA_030770255.1 Temnothorax ravouxi | reverse complement strand
CCTATCGTAGCATTTATCACCTTTAATTGACTTTTCGCGGTGTGCCGTAGAGTCTGTTGCTGATTTTGTATCAGTTCAAGCTGCTCTTGTATGTTTTTTTGCGTCGTCGGCATCCATAGTGCCGAACAGCGTTTTGCTGATCGTGCCGATCACATCTATTAGTCCTCGTTTGTTATCGTTGGTTTTGTATATTGTTTGTAACCGCGTTAATAACTGCGTTAATTTTTCGTTATTCTTTTCTATCGTGCGAAGGATATTTTTGCACGTCTACTGCGTGTCCTTTGCGAGTATCATTTTGCATACCTCTTCGGTTTGCTGCAGAAATTCTTGGAGTTGGTGATATCGGTTTCCTAGAGCTGCTACGTCGATTTTAATCGCTAATTTCCATGTGGCTTCTACCTGTTGTAGTTGTCCGGTTCTCTCAAAGTATATTCCCGGCTCGTTGCTGAATTGTCGTATCTCGTACGGTGGTACGAGGTCTCAGGTTTTGCTTTTTTCGCGAAGTGCTGGACTACGATCAGCGTCCTGTAAGATAAGGACTCATGTTACCTTTCTTCGAATTTTTATCTTGGCTTTTATTCTATCGTCTCCTCGCATTTTCCTTTTCATCGCGCGTTTAGTCACGCTTCAGCCTCCGTTCTGATTGCACTGTCTACAGTTTTGACAATGAGGTGTTTGAAATGTGATCGTTTTTTTGCGCCATCGACGTGCGACGCGTGCTGGCGTTCTTACTGGCTACGCGCCGCTCGTGCCGGTGCCGTGCGCGTAGGTGCCGCGCCTAGTGCGCGGGTGGCTGCAGATTTGAATTCGGGGCCGACGTCGCCCCCTCCCTCCTACGCGGAGGTGGCCCTGACACCCCCGGGCATATGGACGCCCATCATGCCCCTAGAGGTCTCGGTGGATGTGGCCACCGGTCGGCGGGTGGTGCGGATGGTTCGCCGTTTTGATGTTCGGTAAGTGCTTTATTATTTTAATCGATTTACTTATTCCTACCGCCTACTTCTTATTACTTGTTTCCGTTCTTTTGCGGCTTTTATTGTTCTATGAAAGGCTTTATTCGGTTTACGTGTACTCGTGTGGTTTTCCGTCCCTTTTTAATCGTGTAATTGACGTCTGAGTGTTTTTCAATTACTTTGTACGGTCCTATCCACGGGGATTCTAATTTTTTCGATCTCCCTCTAGGCACCGTTTCTTCGTGCAAGAGAACTTTGTCTCCCACTCGGAAATTGATTTCTTTTGTCTTCTTATTGTACGTTGGAAGCGAATGTTTCACATTCGATTCCCGTAGTGAGTCGTGTGACGCCCGAGCCATCGCCAGGGATGTCAGACGGCCAATCAGAGGCAGCCAAGGTGCAAGAGGACCAATGGGAGAGCAGAGCGGTACCAGACGTGGTCGTTCAGCAGGTGTCACAGCCAGATTCGAGTGATACCGGGATAGAGATACCGGAGAGACAGATCAATCTAGATCTGTCGCAATTCGTCGTCAGCGACGAAGTACAGCGGTTGCTGGAAGTGAAGGTCCAATCCACTGATCCGACCGGGCAGAGCTAGGAGCAGCCAATGGACGCGGTGGTGCAGTCAATGCAGCAGCCAATGACGGGGGACGAGCAGGGCATGACATACCAGATCCTGTGAACAGAGAGGCGAGATTGTACCCCTGAGATATTGCGTTTGTTTATTTTATTTTATTGCTTTTATTAACAATATTTTATTTTGAGTATATTTTATACGAGAGATTTCAGTTGCGGGTTATACGCGGAGACACGCGTAACGATACCAAAGAGGTAAGCGCCATAACGAGCGAATAATTATAAGAAACATTCACACAACACACGATACACTTACAAGGGAACGGTCGGGGGTGTCCGAGACCGATTTGGATGCGCTTTGGATATGTTGTTGAGCATAAAAAAATATTAGACTCGTATTTTTTTTTTTGCGGCTTATCTCGACGTTTATTGGTCGAAAAAACCCGATTTAGAACCTACCCGATTTGGATGCGCTTTGAATATGTTGTTGAGCATCAAAAAACATTAGACACGTGTTTTTTTTTTGCGGCGTATCTCGACGTTTAGGGGTTGAAACAACCCCTCGAAAATAACGGATTTTATAGTTTTTAGCGAATATCTTCGAAAATATAAGGCGTACAAAAAAAAGTTTGGTACAAAAGGTTTATGGCTTTTTGTGCTCTTTACAATGGCGTAATCAGATTTTTTTCAAATTTGTCACATTTTTTAATTTAACCCCACTCCCACCTATTATTTTTGCCAAATATAACAATTTTTCCAACGCAAGAGCGTCAAATGCCAAATACATCCATGTGTATTTTTATTATGATACCATTATTAGATTTTTGGCAAGACGAGATGATATGTGGTATAGGCGTCGCGCTGTAGGTAGGTGTTGCGTTATTTCTGTTCAAGTTGCGCCGTACGCTTAAAAATTTCCATTTCAACTCCGGGATGACCGAAAGCGCTGATGCGAAGGCCAGCGCAAGGCTATTTCGAGAGTCCTGGACTAGCAACGGAATGTAGACTCCGATATTATAAATACCACCGCCGAATTGTAAGATCGAGCGGGCAGTCGCAAATTTGAACGTGCGTCACTGACTGCAAAGGCTGAGCCAGAGTTCAATGGCTGCGTTCCAATATTCACTGCCAGTACTAAAAATCTATAGTATACGTGACGTAAACTATAGATTTTCAGTACTGGCAGTGAATATCGGAACGCAGTCAATGTCGACGTTATAAATACCGGCATTATAAATACCGCCGAATTGTAAGATCGGGCGGGCAGTCACAAAACATAATCTGAACGTCACATTAACCGCTACAATAATATACTATCCCGGTTACGGCACAACAAAATCAACAACCAAATTCACGCATTTGAATATCATTTGCTCGTGTCATAATTCCGGAAAGGAATTACATTGACATATACATATACTTTTAATATACATTTAAAGAAATAATGTTATTTGTTGATTTTTTTTAGCGGGGGGTTCTTTTTTAGCCAGTAAATGATTGATAAAATTGTAGATTTTAAGACGACTTATGTATTAATAAATCAGAGCAGAATTTTTAAATTAATCAGTAAACAATCCATCAGTAATTAATCAGTAATCAATACATAAACATATATGTAAATTACATTTACGGCACATATTCGTCGCAAAGATTGATGATCATGAAAGAAATGTGTTATGCAAAGCGATTTTTGCACCAAGAACAAATAATTATGGCAGTTTTACCACAAATGTCGCATTCTACTTTAAAATCACTCTTGAAACAAAATTCGACTGGTGTTTGAAATTCACTCGGCCTATTCTGTATATATCCACTTTTAAACCATGCATATTTCAATAAATTTTGAAACCTAGGCGATGAAAATTGATTGTGCGTTAATGACTGCAATTTCAAGATATTATTTCGAACATGAAGATCTATTGCAAGGTCTAACATCATAACCATATCAGAAAAATATCTAATAAAATTTTTCCACATTCGGAAAAAATATACATCTAATGGTTGTATTCTTCCCGTTGTACCGGCCGGAATAGTTAATGAAACAAAGTCAGTTACACTATCTGGTTTAGTTTCTGAAATTATATTAGGACAATGCCCACTCCATGAATCTAATAATAATACAGATTTGGTCCGACATTCGGAAAAAATACATCATTTAACCAAGTTTTTACATGATTTGATGTTAATTTGCCTGATTTTGAAGCCGTAATAAAAATATTAGGCGCGTTGAATAATGTTTCTTGCACTCTCGGACCAAACGTTCCTGTAACTTCTTTCAATGTAATAAAAAGAGGCGACAATAATCTACCATCAGCGGAAATAGTTGGCTGTATAGTGTAACTATGTGTGGTTGCTGATATAGATTGTACTACAGATTCTACCTTTTTTACACCTTTATGTGATAAAGTACGACCGGAGTGTAATTCTAACTGGAATCCACTCTGATCCGAATTGTAAATATTTTCCACTCCATATCGATCAATGTAATATTTTACGTTAGTAATAAATGTGTCGCACTTATTTTCCAAATCTTCTTTTGATAGCAAAGATTTTCTTGTTACAAATTTAGTTATTTTCCGAGACACAATATTATGTGTAATTTTAAATCTTTTCACCCACGTTTCTGAAGCTTTGAATCCTGCCACATTTTCCTCTTCTTGTGCCCGAGAAGCCCATCGTGCGATGTCAATATCATGAATAATAATTCCTCTTTCAAGAGCTTCATTAAAACAATTTAATGTGTATGCAGAAATTCTTTCTAATTTTTCCATTCTACTACCACCTTCACTAATTTGGCTCTCCCATCGTGCTAGTTGTCGTATTGATGTAACTTTTTTGTACCTTCGTTTAACTCCTTCAAGCGATCTTCCCCTTGTTTTACCACTCCTCCAGTATTCCACAGCTTGCCTTTTATAGTCACTTGATATTGTTGCCTCAACAGAGCTGCAAGTAACTTCTTCCGGAAGATATACTTTACCATCATCTTCCTCAAATAAATCAACTCTTTCCGGTTCTGGAATCTCATATATATCATAAAAACCTAAAGTTTCTTCCTCTTCTACGTCAAATTCTTGGTTTTGTATGTCAAGCAGTATACGTTCAATGTTTTCTTTTACTTCTTCTTCCTCCGAAGTTGTCGGACTTGGTGAATAGTTGAAAGCAGTGAAAGTTGCAGAAAGTAGCATTATTACATTGTATGGATTAAACTTCATTCTGAAAGATATTAAAATTAAATATTTGTCTCGAACTTTAATTATATAAATAAATACGCACTTTATAATTAATGGAGTGGTCTTTGTTAGGTTTGATACCGTCTCTTTCCAATTTGCGACTGCCCGCCCGATACAATTCGGCGGTATTTATAATGTCGGAGTCTACATTCCGTTGCTAGTCCAGGACTCTCGAAATAGCCTTGCGCTGGCCTTCGCATCAGCGCTTTCGGTCATCTCGGAGTTGAAATGGAAATTTTTAAGCGTACGGCGCAACTTGAACAGAAATAACGCAACACCTACCTACAGCGCGACACCTATACCACATATCATCTCGTCTTGCCAAAAATCTAATAATGGTATCATGATAAAAATACACATGGATGTATTTAGCATTTGACGCTCTTGCGTTGAAAAAATTGTTATATTTGGCAAAAATAATAGGTGGGAGTGTGCTTAAATTAAAAAATGTGACAATTTCGAAAAAAATCTGATTACGCCATTGTAAGGAGCACAAAAAGCCATAAACCTTTTGTACCAAACTTTTTTTTGTACGCCTTATATTTTCGAAGATATTCGCTAAAAACTATAAAATCCGTTATTTTCAAAGGGTTGTTTCAACCCCTAAACGTCGATATACGCAGCTAAAAAAAACACGTCTTTAATGTTTTTTAGTGCTCGACAACATATCCAAAGCGCATCCAAATCGGGTAGGTTCTAAATCGGGTTTTTTCGACCAATAAACGTCGAGATAAGCCGCAAAAAAAAAAAATACGAGTCTAATATTTTTTTATGCTCAACAACATATCCAAAGCGCATCCAAATCGGTCTCGGACACCCCCGACCGTTCCCTTGTAAGTAACGATAAATGGGGAGGGTCCCGTTAGCGCACGGTGCGATAGCGCACAGCCCGATAGCACACGTCGAATTTAAAATAATTCCCGATAGCCCACATCCCTTTAGCACACGTCCCGATAGCACACCAAATAAATGGCGCATTATCCCGATAGCGCACCAAGTAATATGCACATTTGCCCGATAGCACACAGGAAAATGAAACATAGTACCGATAGCGCACGAAATGTTGGAAGCATTATTCCGATAGCGCACGCACGTTTCTTTCCCTATAGCGCACGAAGTGCGCTAAAGAGACGTGGGCTAAAGAGAAAAGACGCGTTTCTTTCCCGATAGCGCACGAGGTGCGCTAAAGGGACGTGTGCTAAAGAGAAATGACACGTTTATTTCCCGATAGCGCACGCACGTTTCTTTCCCGATAGCGCACGAGGTGCGCTAATGGGACGTGTGCTAAAGAGAAAAAACGCGTTTCTTTCCCGATAGCGCACGAGGTGCGCTAAAGGGACGTGTGCTAACGAGAAGAAAAACGTTCATTTCCCGATAACGCACGAGGTGCGCTACAGGGACGTGTGCTAAAGAGAAATGACACGTTTATTTCCCGATAGCGCACGCACGTTTCTTTCCCGATAGCGCACGACGTGCGCTAATGGGACGTGTGCTAAAAGAAAAGACGCGTTTCCTTCCCGATAGCGCACGAGGTGCGCTACAGGGACGTGTGCTAAAGAGAAATGACACGTTTATTTCCCGATAGCGCACAAGGTGCGCTAAAGGGACGTGTGCTAACAAGAAATGACACGTTTATTTCCCGATAGCGCACGCACGTTTCTTTCCCGACAGCGCTCGAGGTGCGCTAAATAGACGTGTGCTAAAGAGAAAAGACGCGTTTTTTTCCCGATAGCGCACGAAGTGCGCTACAGGGACGTGTGCTAACGAGAAATGACACGTTTATTTCCCGATAGCGCACGCACGTTTCTTTCCCGATAGCGCACGAGGTGCGCTAAAGGGACGTGTGCTAAAGAGAAAAGACGCGTTTATTTCCCGATAGCGCACGAAGTGCGCTAAAGAGACGTGTGCTAAAGAGAAAAGACGCGTTTCTTTCCCGATAGCGCACGAGGTGCGCTACAGGGACGTGTGCTAAAGAGAAATGACACATCTATTTCCCGATAGCGCACGCACGTTTCTTTCCCGATAGCGCACAAGGTGCGCTAAAGGGACGTGTGCTAAAGAGAAAAAACGCGTTTATTTCCCGATAGCGCACAAAGTGCGCTAAAGAGACGTGTGCTAAAGAGAAAAGACACATTTATTTCCCGATAGCGCACAAGGTGCGCTAAAGGGACGTGTGCTAACGAGAAATGACACGTTTATTTCCCGATAGCGCACGCACGTTTCTTTCCCGATAGCGCACGAGATGCGCTAAAGGGACGTGTGCTAACGAGAAATGACACGTTAATTTCCCAATATTTTCTGTACATACACATATTCAGTCACAACATTTATCTTGTTATTTGTGTCCTGTTTTCTTACTATGTCAACCATTTATGAAAAATTCAGATATATTTGAAAGATTACGAAATTTAGTGTTCAGAATCTGATTCAGATGAACCCTCATAATCATCTTCAAAATAATTATTTAAGTAATCTGCAGGTAAATGTATTATTGGTTGATATATATACAGCAAACCCGAAGTACCATAGAATGGACGCAATTATAGACGCAATTATTGGTCACACATGTGGCTACAAAGTAGGAAAGCGAGTTGCTGCTCTCACGTCGCAACAATTTGATGGTACTTTGGGTTTGCACATCAACCAACAATACATTCACCTACAAATTATTTAAATATATAATTATTTTAAAGATGATTATGATGATTCATCTAAATCAGATTCTGAACACTAAATCTCGTAATCTTTCAAATGTATCTAAATATTTTTTATAAATGGTTGACGCAGTTAGTGAGGAAACAGAACAGAAATAAGATAAATGTTATGTGACTGCGTATACCCGCATAGAAAATTTTCTGGGATCTGACTGGAATCTATCCCGATTTCCCAAAAAAAAGATGGATTCTGATTGGGTAATCTATGCAGATTCGGATTAGAAGTGTAATGTTTCAAAAGTACGATTCTGCGTGGAGAACCCAAACAGATTCCACTTTTTCTACCCAACGTTTGCCCAAAGTGCGATAAATGCACCCAAAAAAAAATTTATTTTAAAATTTTATTACTATTTCTTAACTAAATTTGCTTCTTAAGATGCAGTCTATGATTATAAATATTTTCTCGTATTTGAAAAATCTGAAAAAAAACACTTACCTTGGTGGGATTCGAACTCGGGACCGCTGGATCGTGAGCCAACTGCCTTACGTGGTAGACTACTTCTTAATTTGATAGAAGTGTTATATATAGTCTACATATGTTATAACCAGCGCAAATATATAATTTTTCAAAAATCATCTTAAGAAACAAATTCAGTTTAAAAAGAGCATGTATATGCGCATGTTACAATTGTAATCTTGTTTTGGTATCTCCACGTAGAATCGTACTTTTGAAACATTATACTTCTAATCCGAATCTTCATAGATTACCCAGTCAGAATCCATCATTTTTTTGGGGGGGGGGGGGAAATCGGGATAGATTCCAGTCAGATTCCAGAAAATTTTCTATGCGGGAAGCGCTCGCTTGAGCAAAAATTTTTTAAGTCCCTTCACGACATGTTGCTTTCGTGCTGCGGTCGTTACCTCCGGCGCAGCCCGAGCAAAAGTTTTATAAGTCCCCTCGCGGTGCGTTGCTTTCGCGCTGCGGTCGTTACCTCCGGCACAGCCCGAGCAAAAGTTTTATAAGTTTTAATGGGAAATCCAGACAGATTCCATTTTCTCTGTCCAACGTTTGCTTAAAGTTCTCTTTTTTTTTTAGATTTCTAAATAATTGAAACAGTTTGAGCATTTACATTTTTTAAGAATTTATATTTATAAAGTGTGCGTAAATACTCAAAGCTTTTCAGATATTTTGTTTAACATAAATATATAAAATATATTTTATATTTATAAATATATTTTATATTTATATATATACAGAATGTTAGAAATAAAAGTAACCAGCCGAATAGGGGGGGTAGATTGGGTCAAACTGAAAAGAAAAGTTTTATAACATGTTGCAAAATTCGCAATAGTTAACGAGTTATTAAATAAAACGTCTGAGCGAATGAGCGCACAAGGAGCGATAGAGGCGGGTCTCGGCTGGCACGGTGCACGGCGCGCGGTGAGCGGTGAGGGGCGCGAGGCGCCCGGCCGGCGCGTGACGAGCGGCGAGCGGGGCGCGGCACCTCGTGCGCTATCGGGAAAGAAACGCGTCTTTTCTCTTTAGCACACGTCTCTTTAGCGCACCTCGTGCGCTATCGGGAAAGAAACGTGCGTGCGCTATCGGGAAATAAACGTGTCATTTCGCGTTAGCACACGTCCCTTTAGCGCACCTCGTGCGCTATCGGGAAATAAATGTGTCATTTCTCTTTAGCACACGTCCCTGTAGCGCACCTCGTGCGCTATCGGGAATAAACGCGTCTTTTCTCTTTAGCACACGTCCCTTTAGCGCACCTCGTGCGTTATCGGAAAAGAAACGTGCGTGCGCTGTCGGGAAATAAACGTGTCTTTTCTCTTTAGCACACGTCTCTTTAGCGCACCTCGTGCGCTATCGGGAAATAAACGCGTCATTTCTCGTTAGCACACGTCCCTTTAGCGCACCTCGTGCGCTATCGGGAAAGAAACGTGCGTGCGCTATCGGGAAATAAACGTGTCATTTCTCGTTAGCACACGTTCCTTTAGCGCACCTCGTGCGCTATCGGGAAATAAACGTGTCATTTCTCTTTAGCACACGTCCCTGTAGCGCACCTCGTGCGCTATCGGGAAAGAAACGCGTCTTTTCTCTTTAGCACACGTCCCTTTAGCACACCTCGTGCGCTATCGGGAAAATGCTTCCAACATTTTGTGCGCTATCGGGACTATGTTTCATTTTCTTGTGTGCTATCGGGCAAATGTGCATATTACTTGGTGCGCTATCGGGATAGTGCGCCATTTATTTGGTGTGCTATCGGGATGTGGGCTATCGGGAATTATTTTAAATTCGACGTGTGCTATCGGGCTGTGCGCTATCGCACCGTGCGCTAACGGATCCCGCTCCGATAAATGCAGGTACAGGTTAACGACGATTCGACAATGACGGCGGATCGTTTCTATTTGATGATTTTATTATTTATACTGGTACTATTTACAATCTTTGCAATATACATGATAGTTTGGATAAATTCGAATAACGTCTCTTTAACACCACACAGCGTGCAATAATGCATCTAAAGGAATACCTAATAGTCTCATTCATAATCTTTTTCCCGTTGATAACATGTTTTCACGATATAGAAATGACACTCACACTATTTACATTTTTTACAATTTATATTATTATTTTACAACGCGAAAATGAGCCGTAGACGGTTCAGCAGAATGCGAGAAGCAATAGCGCAGCCTGATTGGCTGAGAAGCAAGAATCCCGGCCAAAGTGCAATAGCATTGGTCGAGGAGCAATAATCGGCGAATGGGAACGCAGGGTGACAAGGTGTATTTAATTTTACATAGGAATATCATTACAATAGAGTTTTGAAGAACAATAACAATATTTTCAATCTGCATCAGGATACAGAGGCCTTCAGCCAATGACAGCGCGAAGTTACGCGATAGAATTTTACTAAGTTTAGATTTTCCTAATTCACAGTATTTATTATCGTTGCGGTCACGCGCCGAGTAGAGATAGACGCGGACAAGCATATTTTATGTTTTATGAAGTTCCCAGCCGAGATAAGACGCGCACATCTGATGGGTGTACGTGTCAATAGTTTTAAGTAATATTTAAGCGTCAAACGACAGGGATAGACATGTAGAATATTTTATTTTATATAACTTTATTGACAAACAACAGCGGGGCATTCTATTGGATGATACTCCGTACAGCGAAAGCTCGACCAATCGCGTGATGCGCTGGCCGAGTCAGTTCCCATTTATTATTTCTCATGCGAAATCATTTCGTTTTATTATGTAGCTTGGATATCCTGTCGAAAAGACGTAATTTTACATTATTATGCGTGCGATTATTTTATAAGATTTATACTTACCTTTTGTACTTACCTTTATGTCCAATGGGGCAGCGGGGCGATTCCTAGAAAGTCCGGGTACCTGAAAATAGAAAGAAATAAATAAAAGGGTATGGAAAACCGATGTAAACTTACCTGGGAAGATAAATCGCCCATATGACGTTTTAGTAAGCGTCACTCGGTGCATGTCGAGTTACGCGTTCGGCACACAGGAGTTTTCCCGAGTGTGCAGCGACGTGATTAGTTGACGCCCGATAGTCGAGCAAGAGCCGGTGGCACGTCGTTGCACTTCTCCGGGCATTGCTTTCGGGTGAAGGCGCTGAGCCAATCAGAACGGCTCAGCAAGCGGGATTCGCGGAGAGATGTGATAGGAGTCGCGCCGCTTACACCCGTGGTAGGATTGGTCGAGAGAACGGCCGTTCGAGTCAGCGACCGTATCGCGCATGCGAAAATGTAAAGTGGGGGACGACGACCCATCCCTCGTGGACAGTTAGCCGCGAAGCTTCGTAGCGTTAACACGTATGTTACGCAAATCAATACGACACCGGTTTAGCTTATCCCGTGACTCGCGTACAATAATTGCGAAGTAATTAAAATCCGAAAACTCGTAATCGTTCTTCTGACATAGTTCGCATTTATTAATGTAATCTTCGACGTCTCGAGTTAATCCTCTCCAATTATGCGTCAATCTTATTTGATTTATGGTGCGTTCCACTCCTTGATGTCCTCCTACAGGTGCATCATGGTATTCGTACAGTATACGTTGTTTCTCTTCTTCTGTGTGGTTTACTTGATTTAGTTCCTATCTCAGTTCCTATCTCTTCGGCTTCTTCTTGCTCTAGCTCTTCTAATGTTACTTGCGGCATTAGCATTTCGACTGTCTTCTCGGTTGTATTTAATATGCTTGCCGGACATAGAAAGTTTTTTGGCATTACTAGGCAGTTTCCTATGAACACTCCTGGCATCGTTTTCTCTGCCTGTATTATTCCTAACGAATTTTTATCGGTCGCTACTTGTATTATTGTCTCGCTTCGTGGCTTTAACCCTCCGTAGTCACACCGGGTCAATTTGACCCGAGCCTCAACTTTGCTCGTAAATATCTTTCGCGTAATTTGAAAATTGGCGAGCATGACGCCCTCTAGCTGTAGTTCAGGGTATCAACTATAGCTTGGGATGCTTCCCGCACACTGCGCAAGACGCAATAGCCGTTGAGCTTCGTTGCAGTTCGGTGTCGGGTCAGTCTGACCCACGTGTGACTTACGTGTCGGTATACATAAATTCAATAATGGCGTACAGTTTGCGGTCTTCGTGTCCAGCATGCCCTTGTGCGTGTAGATGACGATAATTTAGGTAAAAAGAGTAAAAAAGATAAGAAAACAAAAAGTCAGTGCCCCAGTTGTTCGCGCCCCATGTGCGACGACCATCGGGCATATATTTGCAATGACTGTGCCGGACAGGACTGAAATCATTAGTTTATAAATAAATGTGACGACTTTTTAAATTTTCTATATAAAAAATAAATTTATTTGTAATTTTTCTACGAAAATTGTCGATTTTCTTTACTCAAAAAACCACCTCCGTCATCTAGCGAAATAAATACCTTTTTTTAATGGTACACTAATATACAAATTTTTTCTTCATTTAGCTCAGTTTCAAGAACATAATTGGAAATTTTTAGCAAAAAATATTAAAAATTAAAAAAATAGTGAATTTTTTCGTAAAATTCAGTTTAAAAAAAAACAAATTTTTCGCGAATTTTTTTTATATGTTAAAAATTCCTGAGGTCCTTTCTTTTTTTATAGCAATCAATTTAGCAATATCGCAAGTACATTCGAGAATTTTTTCAACATGATCGGTGGATAAATGGTCAAATGGCGAACGGTCAAAGTTCGTCTCGGGTCAAAATGACCCAGAGTGACTTCCTTGTTTGAAAAAATAGGTGTGACTACGGAGGGTTAAAATCATTTTTTTGTACGGGTACAATTTTAATGTGCTGTTCCCTATTCGTATAGAGTTCGATTCGTAGCTGTATGACGCTCGATGTTTCTTTATGAAATCTATTCCTAATATCCCGTCGTATTCAATCGGGAAATCATCCTTGACGACATATATCGTGTGTTTGATTTTTCTATCTTTCAAGTCGATAGTGGCTTTAAATTTTCCTATAGTGTGAGCTTTATGTCCTGTTACTCCTGTAAGGGCCATTTTATCCTCTTCTATCATTGTTTCGCCTTTCAAATGCTTTACTTTTATTATTGATACGGCCGCTCCGGTATCAAACAGCAAATTTATTTTGGCAGAGTGATTAGGTCCAGCCCTGTATGCTTTCGCGGCTTGTTAGTCATATGTGACACCTGATACTCTATCGCAGGTCAGCGCTGCTTTGTGTCCTCTTTGTCTTCCTCATCGCTATTCGCGGCTGAATTAGGGGAGACCGGGGCTAGAAGTCACACGGGTAAGTTGTCACAAAGCTTATATCTCACTTAATACATTGAGTGGAATATTCTTCTTTATAGTGTAGGTTGCTCCTATCGTGTTAGTCGGGTGTACGAAATAGCTCGTTTGAAAAACGTCGCATGTGATATTTACGAGCATTTTTTAAAAATTGGAGGTCGTGAGTAACTTTTTCTTGCCTCTATTTTTATTGTTCCGTTGGTTTTTGGAATTACCAGTCGTAATTTCTTTTTGGTCATAAGAAATATTATAGTTTTAGATAATTTTTCCTGTATTTAGTTAATCGTCATTGCAACATAGTTTATAAATATAATCTTCTTTGTTCAAAATGACCATTCAGGGTAAGTTGTCTCAAATGCGATGGGATTCAATGTTTATGAGAATTATTATTCTTTTATTTACTCAAAGTTTATGAAAGTATTACAAAGTTTATTGAGAATTATTATTCTTTTATTTAGTCTAAGTTTGTGAGAATTATATTACAAAGTTTATGAAAATTATTAATTTTTCGTTTAATTCACGCTGCAATATATTATTAAGTTAAATTTACCAAAAACTAGCACTAACTTTAATAAAATATTAAAACAGGAACTATTTGTTGTATGTTCCTTTACATAAAAGATACATGACAATCAATCCAGAGTCATGTGACAACCAACCCTGGGTATGGGGTAAGTCGTAACATTTTCACGATCTTGCTTAGAATTAAATAACTTTTTTGTGTATAAATATATATAAGTCTAATATTTTTTTTCTTATACCTAAAGGATGTAGCTACATTATAAAGTACTATACAATATTATAAAATATTGCTAACATTTTTTTAAAAATCAATATTTGAAAAGTGTGACAACCCGCCCCGGTCTCCCCTACTGTTCTTTTTTCTCGGGCCATTCGTCTTCGGATAATTTTTATTTTGTCCTCGTGAATTATTAGATTTGTCATGATTTGTTCTCTCTTTATTTGGTCGACCATTTAATAGCCAACACTCCTCGCGTATGTGTCCTGCTTTCTTACAGTATTTGCAGAATTTGTCTATCGCATTTACGCGGGGTGTCCTATCGGGTTTTGGTAGAGAGAAACGGTTTGCGTATCTACTAGTACGACAGTCCCTTCCGAGATGCCCATACTTTCCGCATTTTTGACATTGTATTGTTGATCGGTTATCGCGCGGTTGCGGTGCGTACGCGTAATTATTTTTGGGACGTGGCGGATTGCCACTCGGTCCGTTTACTTTTTCTTCTGCGCTCGCTCCGGCAATCGCTTCTTGCAAGGCTGCAAAATGCTGAGCTCGGACGAGTAACTTGATCTCGTCTCTCAATCCTAATTGGAAATTCTGTAATGCCTGTTGTTGAATCGTTTCTAATATTGTTCGCTTGCTTTCTATGGTGTGGTTTTTTCCTTCTATCTTGGAATCGTATAATTCCATGGCTAGTTTGTCTGTTCTTAATCCGAATGCTCTTGCGCTTTCTCCGGGTTTCTGCTTGAGTGTATTAAACTCTAGTTGTAAGTGTGTTGTATTTTTACGGCTCAAGTAACAAACTTCTAGTTCTTTCTTTAGCTGTGTGAAATCTCGTATTTCTCGCGTTTGGAAATCTACCATTGCTCTTCCTTTTAACTTCGTGCATAACACGGCTTCTAATAGTGTTCCTTCTTCCATTGGATTTATATTCTTGATTGCATATGACGCGGCGCTTAGAAACTCTTGTAGTTTACTCGAGGTTCCGTCGAACTCGGGTATCATGTCGCGTGCCTCTTTTAGACGTAGATATCCGATTACGTGTTCCGCTTGGTTCCGAATGTCGTACGACGTTCGTCCGTACGTCACTTCGAACGGAAGGTTACTTGGCTCGGGTCTTACGTGAAATTCGCGGCGTTCGGGAATGGCCGTTTCTAAATGATTTACGCGATCTTGCAAGTTACGGATTCCATGCAATATCTCATCGAGAATGGAATCTCTATCGTCCGGCGGCAGGCCGGCCCGCTCGGGCATCCGGTTACGGTGCATCGCCGGGGTCCTTCTTTGTGATAGCACTCGACTAAGACGGTTTATTTCCTCGTCTATTTCCTCTGGGGTTGCCTGTGCTTTGTCGTTGTTCGTGTCGCGGTTATCGTTTTCCGCTATCTCGATTACGTTTACGTGCCTTGACGCTGAATAGTATTCTTGTAGATTGAAAAGGCTGCTATCGTACAATATTAATGAAAACTCTCGTCTTTGTGATGATCTATTGGTCGTACTGTCGGTGCCTTCGGATTGTGCGCGCGCGTGTGAGGGGTGGAGTCTATTTTCCTCGGGGCAGTTATTTTGTCCTACTATGCTCGCGTCTAAATCATCGAATTGAAATTCACGTTCGACTACGATGTTAAGGTGTAATTCCGGTTCTGTTTCCGGTTCGCTTTCGCTTGAGTAGTACGCATCTAAGTTTCTACGCACGATTTCGCGATTGTCGCTTACGACTTCTTCTGTCGTTTGTACGGGGCTTAACGGACTATTTCTACGCGCTCGCCGTGACGTCTCGCTATGAAGCCACGATTGGTTTAATTCCGCAGGTGGGTTATCGCTTTCCGACATCTACGGTAATTGCGCTGTACAATTTGCTTATCGACTTACATTACGGTCGCTAGTCGCATGCTGCTGGTCGGTGCTCGTGCCGCTCTGTCTGTCGGTGAGTCCTTTGTTGAGATAGGTCGGCGCCGTCTCCGATTACGCTGCTCGCTTGTCCCTCGTCGGCCGCTACCGTGTTGTCTGCTGCTTTCGAATCTGGCTGCCGTGTCTCCCGTTGAGGATGTTGCACTGCCTCACTGATTCACTTTTCTTTTGCAGCTGCCGTTCCCGTCCTTCCTGTCAGTAGATCCCACCGCCGCTGCCACCATTTGTTGTGTCCCCTTTTTACGGCGGGACACCAGGGATCTTTGTATCCACAGAGGAGGCGGAAAGGATGAACAACACTTTTCAATAAACGATAAACTTTAATAATCACTCTGAGTTACAGATTATTCGCGTGAAACGTCCGTTCGCTCCGAGACTCCAATTGCCCTCTCATCTTCTTCTCTCGCTTCCTTTTATCATCTCCTACGTCCTTCGTTATCGCTGAGTCGCCCGATCGGATGTAGGCCGATCGTGCAACTCATACTCTTGCTGACTCGGTTTTGCGTAATCCTTTCGGGCTTTCTCGGTCGCGTTGCTTAATGTTATTCTCGGTCTTTCTTAGTATTATCTTATTTATTATTACATTAATTGGGGCCGCAACACGTTGCTGTACGCACCCGCGGTCACGTTACACTCCACGCGGATAATGTTTACGTTGATAATATTAATCGGTGCGTCCAATTCGTGCCACTGTTCCGGCTGCAATATACGCGTCGACGAGAATCCCAGCAGCGATCCGACGTTGTTCGGTTTGTTGAAGTTCACTCTGAAAGCGCACTTGATCTCGCTCTTCATCGTATTGTAATTTGCGCGGAGCACTATCGGATATTCCGCGGCCTTGTCTTCGTAGCCGTTCGCGCGAACGGTCTCCTCTCGCGCGATATTCGCGACCGACGTACGATCGTCGTTGGAACGAACCACGCGTCGCGGACGTTTCCGTGAAATTTTACGTTTCAAAAACTCGTGTATGGCCCGTATCTTGTACGATCCCTCGGGAATCGTAATTTCCGTGTCATCCTCGTCGAAATAAAATTTATTATTTGAAGAATTCACGTTCGGAATCGTGTGATAAATCTCAAAACACGTTAGACCGAGCTCGTAGTTACCGTCGCTCAGATCCACGTCGGGAAAATAGTGCTCCGCGAGGATGCTGCTCTTCCCGGTCAGCGTGAACGTTATAGACATGTCGAAGCGGAAGCTGTTCAACGAACACTGAGTTTTCACACGGCGCGTTGTCAGGTTTTAAATCAGCGCCGATCGTCGTCGATTGTCCAGAGAAATTGCAAGCACAATTGTCCACAGATGCTCTGATCGTATCGCTGATAAAACGTGCGATTGTACTCGATCTTCATCACGCCCGGTCCGAAATATCGCACCAGTTCTTTCGGTGGTCGAAGATTGCCGAAACTGTCGAAATATACGACTCGATCTCCCCTCTTGGCGTACGCTACCCAATGAGTACCGGGGCCCGCTGCATCGTCCAAATTCACGATACCGCTCTCGTTTCGACGTACACCGTCGACGATCGGTAACGAATCACGCATGAAAACACCTTTGAAGAACGGTACGCGCATTCGCCTTACCAGTCGACTCAATTGTACGTTAGCCGTAATACCCGCCAGCATATTTAACGTCTTTTTGACGTTTTTTTTTATTTCTAATCTTCAACGCTACTCCTCGCCCGCGTTTGTGCGGGCCGAGATACAGTCCTTGTCCATATTTGTACGGAGCGAGATAAAGTCCGCGACCTTCCATGACGCGATTGTGACGTTGCGTCTCTTCCAGGTGACGTCGCGCGGCTTTGCTAGCGTTCACCGCCGTTGTAATTCCGGCCGCACCGCCGGCCAGAGAACCGAGAACTCCCAACAACGGTAGAATCGGCAATACGCCACCTCGTTTCGTTGTCGGAAGTATTCGTTTCTTCGTCGACCTTTTCCTCGTTCGTGTTTTCCGTGTTTTCCGTGTTTTCAAACCCATTCCGAGCTTCGTCTTAGCCTTCATGGCCCAGACGGCTGTAGCGGCAGCCCTCTCTCCAAGAGCCGAATCTCTCGCGATGACGCGTCCTAGCACTCTTTCGGCGAGTATCTTGTCCGCCGCATGTCTCTCGGTGAGGCTTTTGTCACGCGAATAGGCTATGTCGTGCTCGCGACACGCCGCGTCCAATGGATTTACACCCGGGTCACCTCTAGCCAATCGTTCTCGCAGACGAGTACCCGGACCGCAAAACTGATAGCCGGGAATGTGCAATTCGATCGGAAGTGCACCTATCGCGCGATTAAACAGACCTCTACCAGTTTTTAATTTCATTGACATTCGGCGCTAAAATCGCGAATGTTCGATGGTCTCGACAGCAGGACGAACATCTTTGCGACTGAGCGATTCGCGGTGCCGCGCATCTATAAATAGACGTTCGAACGAAAAAGTTCGATTCAGTCGTTACAAAGTGCGAAAAGAAAAAAAGAAATGAGATTCGTGCGACAACCGTTGGCGATTCGCGTGACGAATTGCGACGACAGATCACGGTCGATGGAGGGCAACGCGGAGAGGTGCAGACACGGTACGATGCTGCCGACTACTATACGCGCGATCATTTGCGGTCCCTCGAATTGCGGTAAAACCAACGTTCTGATAAGTTTGCTGGAAAGTCCGCACGGTGTACGTTTCGAGAACGTGTACGTGTACTCGAAATCGCTGCAACAACCGAAATACCGATATCTGGAGAATTTACTGACATCGATCGACGAAATCGGCTACTACATCTTCTCCAATAACAGTGACGTCATTCCACCGAGCGACGCGTGTCCAAACTCGATCTTCGTCTTCAACGACGTGGCGTGTGATAAGCAAGACACCGTGAGAGAGTATTTCTCGATGGGCAGGCACTCGAGCGTCGACTGCTTTTATCTCTGTCAGACGTACGCGAGAATACCTAAACATCTGATACGCGACAACGCGAATCTGCTGATCCTGTTCAGGCAGGATGGCACTAATTTGAAACACGTGTACAACGATCACGTGAATACCGACATGTCGTACGATGAATTTTGCTCGTTGTGCCACGATTGTTGGCAATGCAAGTACGGATTTGTAGTGATAGACAAGGACAGCGCGCTTTCAAACGGCCGATACAGAAAAAGATTTAACGTGTTCGCGATATCGCAAAAGCGGTCAGTCGTCGCCGATACGTCGTCGAAGGTAAAATGTTACCGTTACAGAGAGAGAGAAGACACTCGGCTTTGTTTTTTTTTTCTCCCGCGATGGCCGCGATCGACGGGAGCGTGAATATTCGCGAACGCGAGAAGATCGTGAAAAATATCGCGAAAACGAGTGATTCGATTCGCAAGAAACTTCGCGCTTTGAAGACCGGTAAGATCGAGAAGGACATTGAGTTGGACACGCACTTCAGACCTCTTATTGGGCCGCTGAAAAAGATCGTCGACAACTCGAGCTCGATCGCGGTGAAGAAAGAGGAGCCGACGGAGAGCGTCGCTGACGCAAAAATCAATTCGACGGGGGAGGAGGAGGAGGAGGAGGAAGTTGTTACACCGAAGAAAAAGAGAGAACGATTAGACTCCTGGTCGGATCTGTTATCGTCGACATCGCGTAAATCGAAACGCTCGAAAGTACTACCGATAACCTCTACACCGATAACTTCTACGCCGACGCGAACCGTGCAACGTACAAGTCCCGAAATCCTCGAAGACGTGGATGTTTTCGAAACCACGGACGACTCGATCGAAACGATTGTTCAAAAGCAGTTGCAAATGTCGGAGGGTCGAGAATTTTTTGTAGAAACGTTAGAAGATCATTTGGGTCCACTGAGCCGATTGTATATCGCAGAAGTTTTGGGAGCCGATTCAACAATAGACACCGTGTACGGTGTTTATTTCGGCAAGAATAAATTGATGCTCGGTAATATACTTTTTGACGTGGATGACGCGGATAATATAATTATCGGTGGCGTACGATACGCCGGCACACCCGGTATTTACGAGTTGATCTTCAAGAAAGCACCCGATGATAAGCTCTACACGGAGGCGGATATGTGAAAGTACAAAGGACATACTGTTGCGGACGAGTGCTCATAAATACAAGCACGATCCTCGAGGGCAAGTAATGGGCAACAGGGGATTCAAGTATTAATCGATAATCTCACCGTTGATATCGACCGAACTCAAGGAGAAAAAATCCGGAAAGGGATTATTCGCGCCTCGCGCTATGACGCTAACCGACAATAAGATCGACTACGTGCACTGGGACGACCCCAACGAGCTGGTGGATCGTCTGCGATTGCTCGACGCTTCGCGTCAAGCTGGCAACAATGCCCACGACAATGAGATCATGTCGATCATCGAGGAACTTTGTGAGGCTGGGCTTATTATAAATTAAACGGCGCCACAGCGATCCGTTCAATCAGCGTCGAAATGCCGATCAATAAATTTGGATTGTTCGAGCAGAGCGAAGACGCGACGAATGCCATTTCGTACCATCAGTGGAGCGGATTAGTGAGAAATTTCGTGCGCGACAACGCTCTGTGTCGAACCGCCACGGACTTTGACGCAAGGACGCGCAAGATTCGTCGCGTAGCGCAACCTGAGACTGACGGTGACGCGGTTAACAAACTATACGTGGATCAGTGCGTTAAAAGTCTGCGAGATCAACGAAAAGAGTCAGACGAGAAGCTTACCGCGTTCGAGAAGGACGTGCGAGCGTTACAGACTGCGGTAAACGCGCTTTGGCGTACGAATATCGTTAGATTGAAAACGGCTAATGAACGATGAAGAAACGGTTCAGCAGAAACGGCTATCGAAAGACGACGAGTGAAGAGAGGCAACGGTTAATTGACGACGGCGACGAACAGCAACAAACGATTCGAGAACGGTTGTCGGACGGCTGTCTTACGGTTCGAGAACGGTTGTCGGACGGTTGTGGAACGGTTCAAAAACAGCACAGAAACGATTACGAGCGATTTAGAAATAGCTGCGAACTACGCGGAGACAGGAAAGGCTTCAAACGGCTAAAGAACGTCGACGACGACGACAACGACGATGAGTGACAAACAACGGTTAACTGACGACGACGACGACGAACGACAACGAACTGTTCGAGAACGATTTTCGAACGGCTGTCGAACGGTTCAAGAACGACTCGAACTCGTTTCTGATCGGTTCAGAAGCAGCAACGAACGACGCAGAAACAGAAACAGAAACGGCTACGTACAGCTGAAGGACGAAGACGAACAGCCAACGAAACGCTAACGAAACATGAGACCGTTAAAATCCCATGTGGATAAAAATATCAAAAAGCGACGGTTGGTGGACGAATTGCACGCACCGGCGAGAAGAAATTTTTTCCGCAGACACGTCATAGTGCGAGGGTACGACGACCTGTGGCAGGCTGACATCGTCAAGATGCGTCCGTACTCGCGTTTCAACGGAGGCCACCACTACATACTCACCGTCATCGATGTGTTGAGCAAGTACGCGTGGCCCGTGCCGCTCAAGGGTAAAGGCGGCAGCGAGACAGCCGTCGCTATCGCTAAGATAATTCGAGATAGCGGGAGGTGCCCTAGTAACCTACAAACCGACATGGGGAAGGAATTTTACAACACCGATGTACAACGTCTCGTGAGAAAACACGACATCAATCATTATTCCACGTATTCGGTGTTGAAGGCATCGGTCGTCGAGCGATTCAATCGTACGTTAAAAAACAACATGTGGAAGATGTTTACGCTCAATGGAAATTACAAGTGGGTCGACGGGCTACCGCGACTCGTGTCGGATTACAACGCGCGCAAGCATCGAACGATCGGCATGCGACCCGTCGACGTTACCCCCGCGATCGCCGAAAGACTCTTGGCTACGGTGTACAGCGCGATAAAGATCGCGGACCCGGCAAAGTTCAAAACGGGCGGCTTGGTACGCGTCAGCAAATACAAGACGATTTTCGAGAAAGGTTACACGCCAAATTGGACCACCGAGATGTTTAAGATCGTCAGAGTGCAGCATACCAATCCCGTAACCTACCTACTCGAGGACTATCGTGGAAAATCCGTCGCTGGAGCGTTCTACGAGCACGAGTTGCATCGCGCGACTTATCCTGACGTGTATCTCGTGGAGAAAGTACTGCGCAGGAGGGGCGACGAGGTTTACGTGAAATGGTTGGGATTCGACGAATCGCACAACTCTTGGATACACAAGAACAATGTTATTTAATTTGTGCAAACTGTATTTTATTCTTAATATAAAAATGATACATGTAAAGTGTTTGCAATATGTAATTCATATAAAGTATATAATAAAAAAAACTAAAATACACATATGTAGAATATCTTTATTAATATCCTTCCATTAATATAATACATACGTTACATTATATACATACATACATACATACATACATACATTCATATATTTATATGTTATACTACTACATTATAATACGTTGCATACATATATATGTAGGTCCAGAGGTATGTTCCGGGACTGTTTACGTTTTTTGAAATGTACAGTCCTGGAACATACTCTTATATTCGTAATCAGATTTTAAAAACTGTCCTTGAAACTAACATAGAACGTGAATTTTTTCCAGGACAGTCCTGGAAACTGCCAAATGTCCTGGAATATAACGATATACCATTTTTTAGTCCCGGAACATAACTCCGGACCCACATATATACATATATCATGTTATACTACTACATACATACTACTACGTACATTACATACATATATACATACATACATACATTATAATACATACATATATATATCATGTTATACTACTACATACATTACATACATATATACATACGTACATACATTATAATACATACATTACATACGTATATACATTACGTTATATTCGGTAATGTCCCCACGGCAACGTAACGGTCGAATTCGGCACGATATATCGCTTATCGTCGTACGGACTCAGAGCGATTTTCGTCTCGCTGATAGTGTACACTTCGTGCATTTTCGATCTTATGCACGACTGCGGTCGAGTCATTTTGATCTCATCGTTCAGACATCGCGCGTAGTCATCGAACGTGATGGTACGCGCTATGACGTTGCTTTTGACACCTTTCGCTTTTTTACAATCTTTCTTGCCGTCGACTCGCAAGGCGTACATTTTCGCCCTAAGTCCAACGAATTCGGTCATGATCGCACCGTTGTTTTCATCCTTCATCAGGCCCGGCCCTTTTTTATTCACGAGTGGCATACCATAAACGTTATCTACCGCGTAATCACTCGTGTCGAACCTGATTATATCACGTTTCATGTTCTCATACGCGTCGTCGCACTCGATATGATAAATCAGACTGTCCGTGTCGGTATACATGATTCTGCACGAGTCGCGGTACAGGGGAGACATGTACTTGTGATAAAATTCGTACAGGCACACCTTCGACATGTCGAGGATGCACATGCCGATGTAGATCGGTTTGTCGAATTTCACCTCGAGTTTGCGCAGTTCGACGGCTACCAGATTTTCCGAAAACACGCTCCTGCTGTGGAAATTCGGTCGCGCGATCATTGCCTCCGCACCGTATCGTCCGTCCCACTTCGTCAATAATTTTACATCTACGTGATTGCGTACGTTCTCCATCGTCTTCCCGAAAACAGCGTTATTCATTAATTTATATAAATTTTTTTTGAACTCATTTTTGGCCCGTGTTCTAAATTTTGAATTGAGTTCGATGTAAGCGCGGAGCCACGCAGATTGAGCGAATTGCAATACGCGATGTATTTTTGTGACGCAAAGGCCGTGGCGCGTACACTGCTGCAGATTACGATAATGGATGACGTAACGCTTCTTATCGTGCAGGGTGGCGAGAAGTTTAGCCTGTTGTTTGCTGGGCAGTTTATCGCGCATCGGACAGAACGGTAGGTCAGTGTGCGCGTCGTGTTTATCCTGCGGATTCTCTAGGTCAACCTCGAGAATATAACCCGTAGGCGAATCTAAAGCGATCGCGTTAAAGTCGAAATTTGACGCATCTTCGACCCATTGAAACTCCACGTAGGGCAGTGGCTGACACATCGCCCAACCGTACAAGTTGTTGACATCGAAGTACATTAATAGTCCAGTCACTATGTACAAAAAAACGGATTATAAAAGACATAATTTCCGACCCAGGATTTTTCTTTTGGGGGGTGTTGGGGGGCTCAAGAAAAGCTTAATCTCAAGTTTTCGACCTCTGTTTCCCGCTTGCTTTTTTTACGGAGAGTAAAAAATGTGAAAAAATGGTTTTTCCGCGATAACTCGGTTTCTAATAAAGTTACAAGGTCGAATTGGAGCTCATTTTAAAGCTTTTTTTACGCTCTACAAATTATGTCGTATGACATTTTTGCGTATGATCGATTGTTTTCGAGACATCGAACGAGAAAGGGAAATAAAAAAGTATGATATTTAGTTTTTTTCTTTTTACTCATTATTGTCGTCCGAAATTGCAAAAATGCTTCAAATGAAACTTGTAGAGCGTAAAAAAACCTACAATTTTTATTTGTTATTCATTTCATTTCGTTGAACATTACGCCTTGTAGAGCGTCTCAAAGTGGAGAGTCGTCGCCATCGCGTCAGCGGCGCTTTAATTACGTCGATACGCGGCACCGAACGCTTTCGCTAAAATTTCCGACTTTATTGACGCAAAAAAGTAACATAATAGGTGTTTTTTATAGGATTTTTCCCGCTCTACAAGTTACGTTCAGTGATATTTTGGCGTACGATCGATAGTTTTCGAGATATCGAACGAGAAAAGGAAAATATGAGCATTTTTGTTCGTTTTCTTTCTATTTTATCGTTTTTCGCACACGGATCTGTATAAACGCTTCAAATAAAACTTGCACAGCAATAAAAATCGTAAAATGTTCTTACTTTCATTTCGTTGAAAATTCCATATCGCACTACGCCTCAAAGTTGCAAATAAATCTTGCAAAGCCTGAAATTATTGTAGCTATTTTGAAACCGTCAAGTTTTCTTAAGGGAATCAAACACGTATTTGCCATTGCAGATAGTTGTTTTGAAACGAAAATTACACTTACCGTTTCATTGAAGAATACATGAAAGCGTGCAGTTTTATATCTAAGTGACAATATTCTGTGAAGTAAGTTTATAAGTAATAAGTGGAAGGTATGTAATTAAAAACATTTTGTTCATTACTTAATAAATAACAAGTTATTCGTGACTTGAACGTTTTGATCGTGGCTGATTGTCGCTATCGTCTTCTTGAAGTTGAACCTCGTTCGGGTGTTGCTCGTCGTCTTCGTCGTCGTTGAAATAGTCAATCCATCTCACTTGCCATAAGACGATAGCGACAATCAGCCACGACCAAAACGTTCAAGACACGAATAACTTGTTATTTATTAAGTAATGAAACAAAATGTTTTCAATTACATACCTTCTACTTATTACTTATGAACTTACCTTCACAGAATATTGTCACTTAGATATAAAACTGCACGCTTTCATGTATTCTTCAATGAAACTGTAAGTGTAAGTTTCGTTTCAAAACAACTATCTGCAATAGCAAATACGTGTTTGATTCTCTTAAGAAAACTTGACGGTTTCAAAATAGCTACAATAATTTCAGGCTTTGCAAGATTTATTTGCAACTTTGAGGCGTAGTGCGATATGGAATTTTCAACAAAATAAAAGTAATAAATAAGAACATTTTACGATTTTTATTGCTGTGCAAGTTTTATTTGAAGCGTTTATACAGATCCGTGTGCGAAAAACGATAAAATAGAAAAAAAACGAACAAAAATGCTCAATTTTTCCTTTTCTCGTTCGATATCTCGAAAACTATCGATCGTACGCCAAAATATCACTGAACGTAACTTGTAGAGCGGGAAAAAATCCTATAAAAAAACACCTATTAGTGTTACTTTTTTGCGTCAATAAAGTCGGAAATTTTAGCGAAAGCGTTCGGTGCCGCGTATCGACGTAATTAAAGCGCCGCTGACGCGATGGCGACGACTCTCCACTTTGAGGACGCTCTACAAGGCGTAATGTTCAACGAAATGAAATAAATAACAAATAAAAATTGTAGGTTTTTTTACGCTTTACAAGTTTCATTTGAAGCATTTTTGCAATTTCGGACGACAATAATGAGTAAAAAGAAAAAAACTAAATATCATACTTTTTTATTTCCCTTTCTCGTTCGATGTCTCGAAAACAATCGATCATACGTAAAAATGTCATACGACATAATTTGTAGAGCGTAAAAAAAGCTTTAAGAATGAGCTCCGATTCGACCTTGTAACTTTATTAGAAACCGAGTTATCGCGGAAAAACCATTTTTTCACATTTTTTACTCCCGTAAAAAAAGCAAGCGGGAAACAGAGGTCGAAAACTTGAGATTAAGCTTTTCTTGAGCCTCCCAACACCCCCCAAAAGAAAAATCCTGGGTCGGAATTATGTCTTTTTTAAATGTACATAGTGACTGGACTATAGGTAAGACGACGGTTTCGATGGGTCGTACAACTGCATGTACTTGTTGTTGGCCTGCGCGTATCTGTTTGAACACTGACTCAGGCCGCCGCGAATACCACGTTCGATAAACATGACCATGTCAATGTCGGTCAGCAGTTCGAAATTGACACATGTATGTTTCAACATGGCGTCCCACGTAAAGCCTGGTAAAATGTAGTAGTACGCGGGATCGAGTCCGTAACTCGCGATACAACTGTCGCGGAAATTCTCAAACACGTCGGCCAACAGCAAGACATCGGTTTTTAGGTATAGATCGCTGTATTCGCCCAGGGTTCGAACGGAGAATTGCTGCCATATGTTCGCGGCGTGCGCGTAATCGCTCCCGGATACGGTGTCACCGGTCAGAGAACTGTAAAATAAATCGCGCGGCGGTAAACACGTATCCTCCAGCTTTTCGACGCTGTCCACGTATTCGTATGGAAAGACACCTTTTCGCGTCAATAATTCGAAATCGTTGTCGGATAACGCGGAAAATTTGGAACGTATAATTTTCAATTTATCCTTATTGAGGAAGAATGCTATATTTGCGAGACTCGCGCTCAGAAATTTGTACGATTCGATAAATTTTAATTTTATATCGCTTCGCGAATCTGATCTTTCGGCGGCGTCTTTCACATGCTTCGTGAATGAGATGTACTTTTCCTTTGTTATAGGTAGTACATCGATCTTGCCTTCGAACGCGGCAGCTATCTCCTTGATAATAAAGTGTGCGTCATAGCCCGATAGATTGTGAAAAATGACTGGAATAAAGTGAGAATCCTTATAATTCAGATTGCACGTCGAATGTGCTGGACCTCTATAACGCCCGGTCAGGTGGCAATAATCGCGTACACGATTGTCATCCGGCGCGAACGGTTTTTCGCATATGTGACATTTCGCCGCGCTGTGATATGTCTCCCACTCGTCTCGCGTTAGGTCTACCATGCATACAATGTTGGACAAGATGTTCTTTACGCGATGCGCCAATCCTTTGAGTTCCTCGACGAACCACGCGACGCAGTCATTATTGCGACGAAATCAATACGCTGATAACGTTTCATCGTACGAGCACTGTACGTAGTATGCTATACTACATACCCGATGATGTTGATAGGCGTATGACGCGTGTTCCGTCTCCGGTTGTGTCTTCTGCAGCACACACTCCAGATCGGCGTACATCACGAAGGGAAGTCGCTCTTTCTTGCTGTGGTTCTTAAATCACAGCCACTTGTTGTCCTCACTCGGTAGTCTGATAGCTCAGTCGTTTACCTCTCAGGCAGTCTGCCGTGTGAGACTGCAACTTGTCGCTCGAACTAAAGTAGTGAAGACATCTGCAAAAAAAAACATACAATTATTGTAAATTTTTTTATACACTAAATATAATATATTCTATATATTATTAAAAGAAGTATAGACATTTACCGATCACAAATGTACTTCTGACCATGATGCTTGCTCAATTGTGAGCTCACGAGGCGGAATAGATGTTTAATCCACGAAAAATGTCCTACATTGTTGTCCCGTGGGTCCTGCACGTACAATAGATTCACGTGTTTGTCACTCGTGCGGTCGGTAAGCCGTAATGGAAGAATGTTCGACTGTCCCTCGATGGTATATCGAATTGTTTAATCTGACTCAACGTCATTGGGAACTCAATGTCACGTAAATTCAGTATCGTTGAATAATGCGGGTATGATGATGCCCGTTCTAAATGTCTTTCAGCTGGATGCAAAGCAGCCGTCATTGCCCATGCAAAACACGCATTGTCCGTAGACAGCACATTGATCACCGCATTCTTCGTTTTAATGTTTTGAGGCAACTTCACGTGACACCCCGCGCGCAAAGATTGTATCTGTTGACGTTCACCGTCAAATTGAGGATTCGCGTCAACGCCCACCCACTGTTGCGTTCCTGGAACTCCCCGAGGGACGCTAATGTGGGTTCGATAACGTGCCGCTCGTACCACTCGCGCAAGTGCGATGTACGACAGAGTTCTTTGTTATTTGTATACAGACTCTTATTGGCACGTTTATCACCCGCCACAAACTCCCCGTTGAACGCGGTGTTCACTTCAACACAATTATGTGTTTTTAAAATGTCTCGCACTCGCTTGCACACTACGCTGCAGGCGTCTTCCAGAAACTGTCGCGGTTCTATATGGTTCGTATTAATTACCGCGCCGGTCATTATCTGCGTTTTGAACGCGACATCGATTTCTCGCCATACGAGTTCTGCCGCGCGCGTGTCGCCACTGTTACCGGCGTTCGCATAATCACCACCGCTACGGATAAATTGTCTTTCCAATCGCGTCTTCGCACCCTCGAGTCGCGCGATTCTGGCAACCAACGATTGCCTCTTCCCGATCGAGAGCCGCGAACGTTTGGCACTACAGCGTGTCTCGAGCTGCTCGACGAATTCCGCGCATTGCAGCGTCCATGTGAAAAATTCACCCACGGTAGCTATTTGGTCGGACAGTTCCAATAGATCGCGTTCTGTTTTGCTCGAACTGATCCATGTTTGATCACTTTCGCACTATTGAATAGTATTGAAGAGCGGTAGATCACGCCACAATCTTCGAAGGAGCACTTGCACACGCGTCGATGATACGCTGGACAATGTCGATAGGAATATTGAATGCGATAGTGTTTCAACATAAATTCATATAGACTGAAGAAAGGGATATCAAAGTATCAATTTTCACAAAAATGTTCACGTTGCGATAGCTAATGGTTTTTCGTTGACATTCGCCGCAATCCTTAATCATCGGAGCGGGACCGTCAATGTGCGTTTCCTGCCAGGGTTGATTCCAATGTTCGTCACAGCGACGATAGGTCTAAACCTCCAGAACTGCCTTTATATGCTCCGGAAGCTTGTCCCACATGGACGTGATCGCCGCACATTTGCAACAAAACGGTTTTTGGCACAAATTGCAGCTGTTCGAAGGTGTCGACAGCAGGACGAACATCTTTGCGACTGAGCGATAAAAGATTCTCCTTTACAGAGCACTTGCACGTGATAACGTGTTTAACCATAAAATAAACCGCGATACTTTTTGATCGATGTATAGCTCTCAAAATCTTACTACTGCGGCTCGACGCGCTTCATCCCTCGTTATATACCCTTTGCTCTCTCTCTCGCTCCAACTAATTTTTTAAAAAATATTTTCCTTTGTCTCGCGTACTGCGTAGATAGATTGTTTAGTCTACGCGATAACACCCCCTTTTCCCAGAAAAAATTTGTTTACGACAAAAATGTTCCCACAGGTTCGACGCGTTATCGGGTCGATCATCGTCCCGATGACGTCATTTCTTCCTTTGTCTTTTACGTACTGCGTAGATAGATTGTTTTTTTTAATTATAATTCATACTATATTTTCTTCGCGCGCATTTCCATTTGAGCCGTATATGTGCAACGTCCGCCGGAGCATCGGCGCCTTGCTTCTATGTTACGGTACGCGATATTTGTTTTGTAAATTCAAGCAGCCGGACTTCTAGCGGATGTCGGCGCTCGCCTTTGTAGCGCAAGACGTATTTTATCTTACTTTTCGCTGGAAGCGACTATCAGTTTTATACACCATTATATTTTTCTCTGGCGACTTCTCCGTTCTGCATTCTCCGTCATTGAATTCAGTCTCGCCGGGGTCGTGAGCGTGTTTAAACGTGTCCGGATAAATTTTTTTGAAGGATTTATGACGCATTTAGTCGTTTTTTATGATTGTTTTGTTGTTGCGTTTGTGATTATACTGTTTTTTTTGTAATGCCTCCCCTCGAAAATCTTAGACGTATTGTCAAGTTTGACTTTGTTAACGACTTTGACAGTGATCAGAAGGAGAGGCTTGCTGCTCCACTTGCTCCCGAACCCCCGTGTCAGCCACCCACCATCGGACGCGGGCGGGCGCTATTGAACGCTATTCGACCATTCGGTATTGGTCGCGGACGGGCGTCTTTGTATGTCGAAGCCCTCGCGCAGGGCCGCGCGTATGTTCCAACGGAGGAGGACAAAAAGGTTAGCGGATAAACTTTTGTTCGACGTGGAAATCGCGGGTCCTTCTCCCATCAACCACCTGGTGCCCAAAATTCGCGGGAGTCTATACTGGCCGCGTTGAGACAAAGGCAGGGTCGCGGCCATGGGGGCCCCCTTCGCAGTAATTAAGGTAAGACCGCGACCGCGGACCCCCCCGCGCGGACCCGCGGCGCGACCGCGACCGCAAACGCGGACCCCCCGCGCGGACCCGCGGACCCGCGGCGCGATTGCGACCGCGAACGCGGACCCCCCGCGCGGACTCGCGACCGCGATGCGACCGCGACCGCGAACGCGGGTGAGTCATCCCCCCGGTGAGTCATCCCCGCTGAGTCATCCCCCGTGAGTCATCCCCCCGGTGAGTCATCCCCCCGGTGAGTCATTCCCCCGGTGAATCATCCCCCGGTGAGTTATCGTGGTATGCCAAGGTCACCCTCCCCCTCCCCCTTCCCCGCGTAATCCGATACCCCGGTGTAACCCGATATCCTTGAAATCCGATATCCCGACCCCTCCCCCTCCCCCTCACCCCCCCGCGAAATCCGATACCCCTGTGTAACCCGATACCCCGCCCCCTCCCTCTTCCCCTCCCCCCGCGAAATCCGATACCCCTGTGTAACCCGATACCCCCCTCCCCTTCTTCCCCCCCCCTTCCCCCGCGAAATCCGATACCCCCCTCCCTAACCCCCCCTCGGAGCCCCCGGGGAGGAACTCCCCTATATACACTACTCATGTTTGACACATTGTTCGATTTCAAACAAAAATAATACAGTTGCCGGTATCATGTATAAGTATGTATCGCGCAACGTAAATTTTACAATATTAACGTCACGCATTTTAACAAGTTCTATAAGTAGATCTCGAATAGACAGCGATGAACCGACAGTCAACCGCACGAGTTGTTCGAAGCCATGCGTCTTTCGATGATCGTTGTCCACGTTGCATGAGAAAGCACAATCTAATTTCCCCGATTGTCACCAAGAATTAATTCCACAAAGGATGTAGATCCCACATTGATTCCGATATCCAAATACTTGTAAGCCGTGACTGTCAGGGCAAATCGTCTGCCCAAGATACGAGGCGTATAAGGAGGTTCCGATTTATTGAAGCTGTAGAAAAATAAAGTAGATAAATTAATAAAATTAGAAAAAATAAATTTTAAAAAATTAATGCAAAGTAATACTTACGTTTTGTGCTTGTCCAATGAAACTTCACGAGGCTTAGGCGTATAACGAGGTTCCGATTTTTCACGAGGATACGGTACGTAATAATTCATTTTTGTGCTGCTTTCCTCGAAGCCGCGAAGTCCCTTATTGGGAATATCGCGAGTGAACATTGAGACAGGATTTTTTCTACGACAAACCCTTTCACCCGACGCGGCTTGGGTCGGAGCTGTCGGGGCTCAAAATGCAATTAATTAATATGTTGGGCGCCAGTCAATTTTCCCGAAATTGACAAAGTTCTGAGTTTTACAATAAGATTAATAAATTGGTTCGATTGGGTGACCCAGGGAAGTGAAACAGGAGATACCAAGAAATGGAAAGCAATTGACGGAACTGAAGATTATTACTCACGTTCTTACAAGAATCAGTCTCCTTTATTTCTCCACTAGAGAGTCACAACTCTCGGAGATCGACTCTCCGTGCGATCTCTTTCGACAACTTTACTATGACGGTTTTACAAAATTGACCCTCCGTGCGACCGCTACTTGACGATTTGACGACGATAGACGACGTCTTACAATAGGTTGGATCTAGACCTTCTCGCACGGTGCTCACACAGAGAGTGTTCGGTTACGCTTTCGCCGGGAGCCTCCTGTGGTTCGGCCGGGAGAGCGCGGAAGTCGCCACAGACACGACAAGCAAGGCCGGCGCTCATTAGCTGCCGGACGATACATCGTTACCGAAACAGCCGTCGGGGCCTGTTCGGCACTTCGGCTGTATAGAGCAATCCCATTGGGCCTAGCGCTAAGTTTATTTTAATGTTATCTGTTAATTAAATATTATCTTATTCTAACGCGGATCCCGAGAGTTTTAGACTGCGAAACGTTGAGTTTAGAATTTCCTGTCACATCCTCCTCCTTCGAACCTCAATGTCTAAGCAGGATAATTCCTTCAATGGAACGATCAAATGTCTTTATAGACCAATTCTTATCTGTAACTTGCAGCTGAAACAGAAGACTGACAATTATGTTAATGTGTAATCTGCAGTTCCGTCTAATATGCCGCAGGTTACTTAGCTCAAGAGTGTATATCTCCTTGGAAACTTAGAGGACAAGGTTGAGATTAATTATGACAGTTGACTTGGACAATAATATATGTGTTTTATCTTATGGGAAAGGTTAGCAGTTCGACGCACACGGTAACTCGGCTATACGATAAGTTTGTTAACTTAAGTAGTTAGTAATGGGCGCACTTTTCTGGTCAATAGTTTACTTTGACGTCTTCTTGAATTTAGTAGGCACGATGACTTTAATCTCTTCGCCGTCCCCAATCTCAGGCCTGTCCTTCATGACCTCATCGAGTGATTTTTCACCAGGGTTAGCGTAAGGCTCGAATGGTCCGTCGTTTTCCTCTGACAACTGTTGAGCTCCAGGGACTCCGGGATTTGCCACTTTTGAAGTTGACAAGAGGGCGTTTTCTCTAATAAAGAACATCCTCAGTTTGTTCGGGTAGTCCTCGAGTGAGTCAAATTTAGCCTTGACTTTACGTCTGAGGACCTCCTCCCCTTCACCGACAAGATACCGGTGATCGGTTAGGATCATCCAAGTTGGCCAAGTGGCGTAATTTAGTCGAAACCAGTCGGATAGTTCCTTCGAACCTTATGTTACAGTCGGGACACTCCGGACGGTATAGACTGAGATCCTTGGCGCATCCCGCGCAGCGATTGAGGGCGCGTTCATGCTCGATCCCATGAGGATGAATGCAGTCTTGCGTGTCAAACCTATCTGCACCGCAAATTTGACAAAATCCAGGCCGGTATGGTAAGCCGCAGGTCTTGAAGTGGTGTTCTGCTGACTTACAGTTGACACAGCCGACAATTCGTGGTTTTCCCGCGACAGAGACGTACGTCTGAGTGCCACGATCAACCTTGGTGGATTCCATCTTCTTGAAAAGGTATTCTGCCTTTTTGGTGACGATGAATTTGAAGAGTTCCTCGCTGATTGTACGACAATCGGGTGTTGGTCGCATTATTGTTAATTTGAGCGTGTCACATTGCCACCCGCTAGTTTGATGGTTAAATTGTTCTACGGTTGAGTTTCGGGAATTATGTCGAACGTCATTTAACACTCTTATTCGATTCACGTCTGATCGAGTGTTCAGGTTGACTGACCGATTTTCATTACCGGAATGTACTCTACGGGGTTCTCCTTCGACTGAACCTCTCTCGTTTATCGGGATAACCTCCTTTCGTAATAACCTATTTTGTTGCCCAGTTCCAAATACTATTTCTGGCGGTACTCCTCGCGCATTTCGACATGACCGCTGTATCTCTTTGTCAATATTCCGGGAACTGTTCGACGGTTCTATGTTTACTGTTTTTTCTGACCGCTCTCCTGGCGATACGGTACGAAAGCTCCCGGGGAATTTGATGGTCTTTCTCGCGGTGGCCTACGTGCGTTTTGATACAATAGCTGAAATTTTCTATCTATGTCGTTGAGGCTACTTCGTCGCCCGTTTCCAACCGTCCTTGACAATTCGGTATTAATCAAGCTAACTTCTACTTTGTTCTCCTCTTCGTCGCTACTGTATACGTGATTAAAGCCCCTTGCACAATAGGCAATAGAAATAGCGATAGCGACAGCGACAAGGTTGCCGACAAAGCTTTTCCTTTGTCGGCAACCTTGTCGCTGTCGCTATCGCTATCGCTATTGCCTATTCTGCAAGGGGCTTAAGCGTTTCGTTATCCAGTGTCACACCACCCGCCGCGCTTTCCCCTCTAGACGCTAAGTTGAGCGGTGGAATTTCAATATTATTGATATTTTCGGTATTATTCGATAGGTTTACTCTTTGCAACAACAGATCTATTTTATTCTCGAGTGTCTCAACGCGTGCCCATTTTGCATTGAAATGGTCTAATCTCGTCGTCAAAGTCTCGAGCATCGTTTCTAGTGATTGCCAACGTGGATTTTCGTTAAACGTCGGGGTCGCTTCACGCGATCCTCTTCCTCTACTAACTGGCGTACCCCCCCGAATGATTTTAGGGGTAGCACCAATGGCTCGCTGCGTCAAAACGGCCGTATCCGAGTTTCGAGCGATAGGCGAGCCCTCCACCCCCGCGTCACCAACGGTTTGCGACAGGATGGGCCCGGTCTAGCGAGTCCCCACTTAACGCGTCCTCCCTTGGAAACGTTTCGTTGAGCGACATTTGCAAACTCTGGTCGTTTGACGGTTTCTTATTATTTATCTCTATTAATTTCGTTCCGGCTTCTAGTCGTTCGTTTAGGCGGCGAAATAAACATAGACGTCATGATATTAAGCTACGTTTAGTCTTACTAGGGCCTTATTTGACGATAATTCTCTGTTTCAATTTAGTTATTCGATTACTGTGCCAATGCTTGCTCTAACGATTCAATGTCTTACTCAATAACTTCAATCCTGGCACAATCAATCACTTTCTTAGATTTGAACAAAATTGTATTAAGAATTAATAGCTTGATGAATTTACAATTATTCAGCAAGTCGACAACCGAGACAAAACTCAAGCTATCTGAATGTCATCGACTTTCAATAATAACATATAATAATTTAATTTACAATCAATCAGCAACTGAGGCAAGACTCAAGCCACTGAATCGACTTTTCAATAATAACACTTAAGGACGGACTTCGTCAATAATCCATAGCGAGATATGAACTGGTTGACAGAACGCGTACATAATAAATTAACATAATAATAAATTAACATACATAACGGAGACAAATCATTTGTCGACGAATGGGAGCAAGATCCTCACTCACTGACAATAAATCAATCCTTCCAGGATTTACTAATTAACGAGATCAACTCATTTACGAAATTAACGAGATCAACTCATTCGCAAAATTAATTACAATAACTGACACGGACCAGGGCAAGACCTTTGTCCTGCAGAAATTACTCAATCATCTCAATAAGCCGCAAAATCAGAGCAAGATCTAAATTAAGCGACTGCAATTTATAGCTTATAATCTGTCATGAATGGGACAAGACCTCCATTCAAACGAAATCAGCATATAATTAATAAATAATTTCACACGATTTTACGTAGATTATAATAATTTGTCAACGAATGAGAGCAAGATCTTCACTCATCGACAGTAATTTACTTTCACTAAATTTGAACATCGTCGAATCGACGGACTCTCCGATTTACAATCACTCGGTACATAAATGATCAATAAATAGATATAGAAGTGCTACAAGGAAACATTAGAAGCGATAGTCGAAGAAAGTATGAGGTATTTCCTGTTTTTTACATTTGACTTTACGGCCGGCCGGAATGCCTTGAGCTCGGAATGCGGATGCCAGCAGGCATGATCGGACTCAACGCCTCACCGTTCACAATAAATTTATACAAATTAATTACTTTAATTATCGATTTCGTTTCCCAACTGCCCCACGTTGGGCGCCAATTGAGACAGGATTTTTTCTACGACAAACCCTTTCACCCGACGCGGCTTGGGTCGAAGCTGTCGGGGCTCAAAATGCAATTAATTAATATGTTGGGCGCCAGTCAATTTTCCCGAAATTGACAAAGTTCTGAGTTTTACAATAAGATTAATAAATTGGTTCGATTGGGTGACCCAGGGAAGTGAAACAGGAGATACCAAGAAATGGAAAGCAATTGACGGAACTGAAGATTATTTTACTCACGTTCTTACCAGAATCAGTCTCCTTTATTTCTCCACTAGACAGTCACAACTCTCGGAGATCGATTCTCCGTGCGATCTCTTTCGACAACTTTACTATGACGCTTGTACAAAATTGACCCTCCGTGCGACCGCTACTTGACGATTTGACGACGATAGACGACGTCTTACAATAGGTTGGATCTAGACCTTCTCGCACGGTGCTCACACAGAGAGTGTTCGGTTACGCTTTCGCCGGGAGCCTCCTGTGGTTCGGCCAATTCGGGAGAGCGCGGAAGTCGCCACAGACACGACAAGCAAGGCCGGCGCTCATTGGCTGCCGGACGATACATCGTTACCTAAACAGCCGTTGGGGCCTGTTCGGCACTTCGGCTGTATAGAGCAATCCCATTGGGCCTAGCGCTAAGTTTATTTTAATGTTATCTGTTAATTAAATATTATCATATTCTAACGCGGATCCCGAGAGTTTTAGACTGCGAGACGTTGAGTTTAGAATTTCCTGTCACAATTATAATAGCTTACAAATTATTTATTATAATAAAAAAACTTATAATAATTATATAAAACTATATTTTTAGTTACTAAAAATAAAGTGTAAACTCGAGGCTCAAACAGCGCGAGACACTGCCATTGTCTTTTAATATATAATTTTATTTTTTGCTGATATATTTTATATATTTTGATATATTTTATTTTTAATTATTAATTAAAGAAACTGTAACTTAAATTTTACAATTATTTTGAACTTGTAGGGAAAGACTAAGAAGGAATCTGCACATACTGTGCTCGCAGAAAAATTTGTTACGAAAAGGAAGAAACTTTCATGGAGCAAGCGAGATAAATATACTGCAACTAAAAATGATGAAGATTATGATGAAGATTATGATGAAGATTACCATAAAGAGGAAGAAGAATCATCAGATGATTCAGATGATGATGTTATGCCTAAGACGTTGCATGTGGAGGCTATGCAGGACAAAGCTAAAAAAATTAAATCACTGGAAACAAAAATAAAAAAGTTAGAAAATGAGCTGGAAGAGATAAGAACTCTTAATATATCATACTAGAGAAAGCATTTTTCATCATCTTCTTCAGCAAACAACGTCAAATCACATGTTGAACAACTTACACAGTCTCCACCTTGTACTATTGCATCAAGTTCATATACGTCATCATTATCATCATCAAAAACTTCATTATCAGTTTTCTTCAGACAGATTTCTTGAAAAATCCTCTTCAATAACATCAGATAAAAATAATAAATTACTTGATGAAAATTTTAAAGGCAATGAAGAAAGAATTAGTGAAATTGCAAAACTTAATTCTCCATCAAGTAGCAAATCTCCAACATCGGTATCAAAATGTGCAGCATCCACTCCTGTATCATCAAGAAGTTCAACAATCAATACTTTGTCAGAATCAAAACCTTCAACATGCCTTTTACCAGTCAGCTTAGAACATGCCACATCTGAGTCATTATCATTAAACACCTCAAGATTTCATATTGAAGACTCATTTGTAGCTGACAATGGACTTGTAAAACTCGAACCTATAGACACTACTGAAACACAAGAACCAGCATCAGCATCAGCAATGTCACTCGAGATTATTAAAGAGGTATTCTTAATTTTTATTTGAAATGTTATCTATCAAGTATACTTCATGATATTTTTAATTATTACATAAATTTAGCATTAAAATAGGACTTCTTAATTTTTTTTAAGGATAAAATACTGATACATGAAAATCCAGCGATATGGGTGCCTGCGGTAGGCTGGGAGAAGATAAAAGCTATTGCTGAAGCTATGTATATGGATCCATCAAACAACAATGAAACTGGTGACAAAGCATACATTTATGCCCTTGCACAGCATATGTTTGGCACAGAAAAATTGCTGACTCATGTTATTAGTAGCTGCAATGTGCAAAAGAAAAAGTTCCTGGATGGTGGGGGAACTGCGCCGCCAAATAAATTTTCAGAAAAAGATCTTCTTGCTACTATTTATGGTTAGTTCTTCAGTAAATTGTATACTTGTATGTGTGTGTGTGTGTGTATATGTATATTTGGATAATTTTTATTTTGTAAATAAATGCTGAATTTGTTTTCAGGAGCTCAAATGTGGAAGGTATTATATTTTGAACAAAGAATCAGCGGATCCAAAGAGTGAACGAATAACACCAACAAAAATCAATTATCATATCGGAAGAAAGGCCTTCAACCTCAAGAAGAGTGAAAAAGCAAGACAACAAAGGATGGCAAGAGATGCACTGCAGATGAATAATACAGCTTAAAATTTTATAACAGATGATTTTATAACATATTTTATAATATAATTATACTTAATACTATACTAATAATATCATTATACTTAATACTATACTCTCTATTATACGAGTAAATATGATTTTTAGTGAAAATTTTCTTATGTATTTTATTTCTTTTAGTTTCGTGTGTAATCCGAATACACACAGCTAAATATACTATATTGAATATACTGTATTGAATATACTATATTCTGTATACGGATAAAGCCAAAATACTACACAGACTGAATATACAAGATACATAAATTTCTGTATGCGGAATGCACACGACTGAATATACCTATATTGAATCTCTGTATACGGATAAAGCCAAAATACTACATAAACTGAATATCCAAGATACACAAAGGACCACGCACTAATTATATGAAAAAAGTGGCCACCGTTAAACTCGACGAAAACTACGGAAAACTGTAGTTTGTGTGATGCCAATGAAAAGTTCAAATCCGCACAACCCTCAAAATATGCTAGTTTTTAAGCTACGGGCCTATAAAGGTAATATTGGTGGTATAAAACGTACACATATTATACATAGTATACCCACTCTTAGCGTTACCCAAGATCAACCAGCGTGGAGGTGGTGAGTGTCTGATCTTCTTTTTTGTTCGTTTTATTTTTTTTAATATTTTTTATTTTTTAATATTTTTTTATTTTTTTTATTTTTTAAATATTTTTTATTTTTAAATTTTTTTTTACTTTATAGTGTTGCTTCCTCATAGAGGAAGCTTTGTTTTCGTAAATTTCGTATATGAACCTTTGATTGCGTATAAAGTTGGGTCTAGTCAACCAAATTTAAATGAATTATATATGAAACAGGGGTAGAAAAAACCAAAGAAAAGATTGTTTTTTGAGTTTTTGATGCCAATATGTTCAGAGTGTTGTAAAACGTCAAAATATCGCCTAAAAAAAAATGTCCGTATGTGTGTGTGTGTGTATGTGCACATTTGATGTTGTGGTTGCTCTAACTTCCGCAAATATTGAGATATCGGGCTGTTTTTTTTTTAATCGATAGAGTATCATTCAAGGAAGGTTGGTATTGAATTTGGCGATGATCGGTAAAGGGGTTCTTTTTTAAAAAATTTTTAATTTTTTTAGAAATGTCCGTGGTTGCTCTAACTTTCCGCAATTTTGGAGATATTGATCTATTTCTAATTTTATTATATTCTTCAGTCTTTTCTACCCCTATTTCATATATAATTCGTTAAGATTTGGTTGATTAGACCCAGCTTTATATGCGATCAAAGGTCGGAGAATTCGTACATACATAGAAACTTTATAAAGCTGAGTCTAATCAATAAAATTTTAAATAATTATATCTAAAATAGGGGTATAAAGTTGCTAAGAATATAATAAAACTATAAATAGCCCGATATTTCAAAATTTGCCACACATATTTCACATATAAAAAAATTATAGACCTTTGATTGTGTATAAAAATGGATCTAATCAATCAAATCTTAAAGAATTATATAAAGCGGCGTAACATCCGCAGTTTTTCAGACAACACTTACACATTCACGCTCGCACTTTACGTACTATCTCTTTCTAAGGAGAACAGTTAGAACATCTTAAGTATCAATAAATGAGACATCAAAAAATGATGTTTTAGGATAATAAAAAAGTGTGCAAGTAGAAACTTGCACATTGCTTCCTCACAGTTCTTAAGTGTGCAAGTAGAAACTTGCACATTGCTTCCTCATAGTTCTTAAGTGTGCAAGTAGAAACTTGCACGTTGCTTCCTCATAGTTCTTAAGTGTGCAAGTAGAAACTTGCACATTGCTTCCTCATAGTTCTTAAGTGTGCAAGTAGAAACTTGCACATTGCTTCCTCATAGTTCTTAAGTGTGCAAGTAGAAACTTGCACATTGCTTTCCTCATAGTTCTTAAGTGTGCAAGTAGAAACTTGCACATTGCTTCCTCATAGTTCTTAAGTGTGCAAGTAGAAACTTGCACATTGTTTTTAAGTGTGCAAGTAGAAACCTGCACATTGTTTTAAATGTGTAAGTAGAAACTTGCACATTGCTTTTCTCATAGTTTTTAAGTGTGCAAGTAGAAACTTGCACATTGCTTCCTCATAGTTTTTAAGTGTGCAAGTGGAAACTTGTACATTGCTTTATCATAGTTTTTAAGTGTGCAAGTAGGAACTTGTTTAAGTGAGCAAGTAGAAACTTGGACATTGCTTTCTTTTAGTTTTTAAGTGTGCAAGTAGAAACCTGCACAATGTTTTAAAGTGTGCAAGTAGAAACTTGTTTTAAGTGTGCAAGTAGAAACCTGCACATTGCTTTCTTATGGTTTTGAAGTGTGCAAGTAGAAACCTTCGCTCACAAAGCTTCCTCTATGAGGAAGCCAAAACAAATAAATACTAATAATTATACATTGAATAAAATACAAGCTTCCTCATAGAGGAGCTTTGTGAGCGAAGGTTTCTACTTGCACACTTCAAAACCATAAGAAAGCAATGTGCAGGTTTCTACTTGCACACTTAAAACAAGTTTCTACTTGCACACTTTAAAACATTATGCAGGTTTCTACTTGCACACTTAAAAACTAAAAGAAAGCAATGCCCAAGTTTTTACTTGCTCACTTAAACAAGTTCCTACTTGCACACTTAAAAACTATGATAAAGCAATGTACAAGTTTCCACTTGCACACTTAAATATGAGGAAGCAAAAAACTATGAGGAAGCAATGTGCAAGTTTCTACTTGCACACTTAAAAACTATGAAAAAACAATGTGCAAGTTTCTACTTACACATTTTAAAACAATGTGCAGGTTTCTACTTGCACACTTCAAAACCATAAGAAAGCAATGTGCAGGTTTCTACTTGCATACTTAAAACAAGTTTCTACTTGCACACTTTAAAACATTATGCAGGTTTCTACTTGCACACTTAAAAACTAAAAGAAAGCAATGCCCAAGTTTCTACTTGCTCACTTAAACAAGTTCCTACTTGCACACTTAAAAACTATGATAAAGCAATGTACAAGTTTCCACTTGCACACTTAAATATGAGGAAGCAAAAACTATGAGGAAGCAATGTGCAAGTTTCTACTTGCACACTTAAAAACTATGAAAAAACAATGTGCAAGTTTCTACTTACACATTTTAAAACAATGTGCAGGTTTCTACTTGCACACTTAAAAACAATGTGCAAGTTTCTACTTGCACACTTAAGAACTATGAGGAAGCAATGTGCAAGTTTCTACTTGCACACTTAAGAACTATGAGGAAGCAATGTGCAAGTTTCTACTTGCACACTTAAGAACTATGAGGAAGCAACGTGCAAGTTTCTACTTGCACACTTAAGAACTATGAGGAAGCAATGTGCAAGTTTCTACTTGCACACTTAAGAACTATGAGGAAGCAATGTGCAAGTTTCTACTTGCACACTTAAGAACTATGAGGAAGCACTGTGCAAGTTTCTACTTACACACTTAAGAACTATGAGGAAGCAATGTGCAAGTTTTTACTTGCACACTTAAGAACTATGAGGAAGCAATGTGCAAGTTTCTACTTGCACACTTTTTTTTCTATTGTCTCAAACTCCTTGATTTTCTCTAATACCAGCATCAATGATGTTATGCAATAATGCATTGATTGGATATTTTACATTTGGTTGATGACGCGCATATCCGAGATATCGCGCTTGTAATATGTGCACAGGTTCCCAGCGTTCTTGCCCCAATCTTGCAAGTCTTGCAAAAATATTAAAAAAATAAAAAAATATTAAAAAATAAAAAATATTTAAAAAAATATTTAAAAAATAAAAACAAAAACAAAAAAGGAGATTAGACACTCACCACCTCCACGCTGGTTGATCTTGGGTAACGCTAAGAGTGGGTATACTATGTATGTGTACGTTTTATATCACCAATATTACCTTTATAGGCTCGTAGCTTAAAAACTAGCATATTTTAAGGGTTGTGCGGATTTGAACTTTTTATCGGCATCACACAAACTACAGTTTTCCGAAGTTTTCGTCGATTTTAACGGTGGCCACTTTTTTCATATAATTAGTGCGTGGTCCTTTCTGTATACCTTGGAATATACTTTTTCGCTAGGGAAAATTAATTATAAAACTTATATATTTTATTTTAAGCAAACAAACGGGATGAAAATATATAAAACAAAGAATAGAAAAGAAATATTAGTACAATATCTCTATTAACACTTGTATATATTATACATATATTAATATTAATTATTGAAATTCTGCATTTAATTTTACAAACATAAGTTTTTGCAAATTTTGTGCAGATAATTTGCATCGTCTGTCATCTAGCATCACTTTAAGGGGATGCTGGAGCCGTAGCCGAACTCGATCGGCGTCGGTAAAGAAGGCCGGCGAATTCTAACGCAAATTACAGCGCCTTACCACGGGGTGGTAGGAATTGGAATCAAAAATGTCAATTAATCAATATGCCAATATTTTTATTTTTACCGACGGCCTCGGTAGCGACGGTAGCATGTGTGTGACAGATAACTCTGTACCGCACACAAGTGCGTGCCGTGTACGTGTGCGCTGAGAGCACCGCGTACAACCGAGGCCCGTTTCTATTATTCCGTAACATTGCATTGCATATTTTTCAAATATATATATGCTATATCAAATATATATATGTATATCATGCATTATATATCGGAAGTATAAGGCATATATATAATGCGTATTATAATGTATATACATATACATATATACATGTACGCAATTATATGTATGAGTATGTATACATTGTATGTATATGCGCATTATGTATTATGAACATAGGTTCTGGGTGTTAGCATTTTCAATTCATCGACAATGAATAATGTAAAATACACAAACTTTTATTTTATATATATATATATATATATATATATATATATATATATATGTACTGTTTATATATTTATAATACATAATGACAAATATATATGTACAGTACATTTTTTCTCAACCGTCAAAATAGACGCTTGTGACATTTTATTAACAGTAGTCAGCTCACGATAAACGCCTCTGACACTGAATTAAAATTAGCCAGCCCACGATTAACGCCTCTGAAACTAATTACATGTAGCCAGCCCATGATTGACACCTCTGGCATTTTATTTTGTCAGTAACGCCAGAATTGGCGCTTGTGACATTTTATTCAAAGTAGTCAGCTCACGATCAACGCCTCTGACACTGAATTAAAATTAGCCAGCCCACGATTAACGCCTCTGAAACTAATTACATCTAGTCAGCCACGATTGACACCTCTGGCATTTTATTTTGTCAGTAACGCCAGAATTGACGCTTGTGACATTTTATTCAAAGTAGTCAGCTCACGATCAACGCCTCTGACACTGAATTAAAATTAGCCAGCCCACGATTAACGCCTCTGAAACTAATTACATCTAGCCAGCCCATGATTGACACCTCTGGCATTTTATTTTGTCAGTAACGCCAGAATTGACGCTTGTGACATTTTATTAACAGTAGTCAGCTCACGATAAACGCCTCTGACACTGAATTAAAAATAGCTAGCCCACGATTAACGCCTCTGAAACTAATTACATCTAGCCAGCTCATGATTGACACCTCTGGCATTTCATTTTGTCAATACCGTCAAAATAGACGCTTCTGACATTTTATTAACAGTAGTCAGCTCACGATAAACGCCTCTGACACTGAATTAAAATTAGCTAGCCCACGATTAACGCCTCTGAAACTAATTACATCTAGCCAGCTCATGATTGACACCTCTGGCATTTCATTTTGTCAATACCGTCAAAATAGACGCTTCTGACATTTTATTAACAGTAGTCAGCTCACGATAAACGCCTCTGACACTGAATTAAAATTAGCTAGCCCACGATTAACGCCTCTGAAACTAATTACATCTTGCCAGCTCATGATTGACACCTCTGGCATTTCATTTGGTCAATACCGTCAAAATAGACGCTACTGACATTTTATTAACAGTAGTCAGCTCACGATCAACGCCTCTGACACTGAATTAAAATTAGCCAGCCCACGATTAACGCCTCTGAAACTAATTAAATCTAGCCAGCCCAAGATTGACACCTCTGGCATTTTATTTTGTCAGTAACGCCAGAATTGACGCTTGTGACATTTTATTAACAGTAGTCAGCTCACGATAAACGCCTCTGACACTGAATTAAAATTAGCTAGCCCACGATTAACGCCTCTGAAACTAATTACATCTAGCCAGCTCATGATTGACACCTCTGGCATTTCATTTTGTCAATACCGTCAAAATAGACGCTTCTGACATTTTATTAACAGTAGTCAGCTCACGATAAACGCCTCTGACACTGAATTAAAATTAGCTAGCCCACGATTAACGCCTCTGAAACTAATTACATGTAGCCAGCCCATGATTGACACCTCTGGCATTTTATTTTGTCAGTAACGCCAGAATTGACGCTTGTGACATTTTATTAACAGTAGTCAGTTCACGATCAACGCCTCTGACACTGAATTAAAATTAGCCAGCCCACGATTAACGCCTCTGAAACTAATTAAATCTAGCCAGCCCATGATTGACACCTCTGGCATTTTATTTTGTCAGTAACGCCAGAATTGACGCTTGTGACATTTTATTAACAGTAGTCAGCTCACGATCAACGCCTCTGACACTGAATTAAAATTAGCCAGCCCACGATTAACGCCTCTGAAACTAATTACATCTAGCCAGCCCATGATTGACACCTCTGGCACTTAAACATGGTCAGTAAAAATCTATTAAGGATATCCTACAATTTATGTCGAAGTATTGCACCACACTGACTATGTCAACGATAAAAATAATTACTTTTATTGAATATAATTGTCAGAAGCGCAATCTAGTTCCAGTATTTCTCACAACAGCATTTTAACGACATTTCTCAGCACAATAGAATTTAACGGTGGTCGATTGCACCCTCGTCATCGGAACCATCATCGTGATAAGCATCACCACTGTACGCTCCTACAGCACGATTAGTATTCCTAATACCAATGGTATTTTTCTTCGTTTTGTTTTGAACTCGCATAGCCATACGTAGTTTTTCTTCTTCTTTCTACAAAAAGAAAAAGTAATTAGAAACATTAGAGTAATAATCAGTTTCAACATGATATGCATGTACAGAAATGATAATGTAACACACCTTTATCATCTCGTATCTGTTCTGGTCTGGATTCATTCCTGCTTGAGAAAGAACTTTAAATGCCAGAGGTCCTTTGCGACCTATCGGCCAGAGACATAGTCATCTTCCTGTGTGTGAACCATTCTGTGGAATGCGGCCGGAATATTGGTTTCGTTCGAAATACTGCTTGACCCTGCAGACCGGTACCTTGGCGAATATAGAGGTGATTGTGATCGCCCTGTTTGTACACGTCAAAGATTTCCGAGCCCAAATGCAAGGACATGCTTTCGTCCGACCACTTTACGAATCTCGCGTTTGTGATTGTGATTTAAGGTTACAGTCAACTTTGTGATTTAAGGTTACAGTCAATTCGCTGTGAATCAAACCTTTAGACATAGTTCTCTGAGTCGACCTTGGAGAATCGCTCGAGTTAATGCCAAGAGTTTACTATCGCATATATTTGAAGTTTATAATAGACGCAGAATGATTAAGAATAACCACGGTACTAAGAAACTGACTATATACAATGATATACGAATATCTGAGGTGAATTGCTTACATGAATATCAATTGAATGATCATTTAACATCATATCAAGTAAAAGAAACTGATCTCACCGATCACGGAATCTTAGAAGAAGTAGTGTCCATACAATGAATAATTTTGATGTGATATCACGTTCTATAATTTTTGAGACTGGTTGCAACCTAGAATTTATTTTACTTGCTGACGTCAGCCATTTACAAAGAATGTACAGACTGTACTCAGTCTGGTCTTCAACTCATGAATGTGCTCTACAGCTGTCTGAAACCAAAGATCAGTACGCGGACTCACCGTTAATTATAGGCTTTCCGCGGGCTCGTGCCAAACGAAGGTTTGGCGAAATGAAATGATCTTTGGTGAAAAGAAAGAAATCATGCCTTGTTACCTTGAGTTGAGATCCGAAATATTCGTCATCTCAGATTAGCCTTCCAAAGACTTTGGAAGCTCGTGTGCAAGAAATTGCAACGTCAAACTTTAGTCTGAAAGTGATGGCGTATTCCTTTACAAGACCAACGCCCATCATGGCCGTCCTTCCTTGTCGCGTCTGCACCGTTGATATGCGGAACCGTAATGTCGAGTAGTGTTCCTTCGTTACAGTTGTAGATTAGTCCTTTCACAATTCGAAATAATGACTGCTCACTATTAAACTGAGCCTTTATGTTCACGATGGCTTAACTTTGATTTCGCTGAGAACGTTCGAGAGGATCGGAAGAAGCTATGCGTGATTTTAGATGCTTCACTTTCGAACGAACAATCGAGAATGACCGGGCTTCGCCGGGCGCGACGGGTACGCAGCACGTTCGTGCTTGCGCATCCCCACCATTCGTACACTGTCACGTGATACATGAGTGGCTCGAAGCCAGTGCGCCGTGTTACTAACGCATCCGCTCGAAAACTAGTGACTAGACGCATACGGTCTGCCATCTAGGGTGTGTTTACGGAACTCAATGATTCGATCATTCATGCGATAGATGGCTGGAGTCATTTCTCTGAGTTATCGACATCGATCACTGGCGGTATTTCAAACAAAACTCTTTGATTGCAATGCTTTTAAAATATTAACGGATCAAATATTCAAAGGGCTGAAACCCGCAATAAACTCGTCAAATATAATGAATTATGTGTCTGATAAATATGACACCCTGAAAAGTACAATTAAAAAAGTATGCAAAGGGCGAATGATTTCGCTTAAAATGGAAACTGCTACAAGGCATGACAGAGCGGTATTAGGAATCAATATTCAAATAATAAAAAATCATAAAATTCATATATATACATTGGCTATGAAAGAACTAACTGACAGACATATAGCCGCTTATTTAAAAGAGGAGCTGGAAAAGGTTTTAGAAGAATTTGAAATAAAAAAAAAAACAAATCTATACGATTACTACAGATAATGGAAGGAACATGATGTTACGTCCTGAGAACTCCACGATTTCCCGTTTTCCGCGGAAATTCCTATTAAGCACTTAAGATATCTTTTAAGGATAAATAATCGAGTACGGACGGTTATCGATCGGCGGGTGAGCTTTGATCTCCGCACATTCCTTTTTTTTATCAGCTAGCTATTTGTTTGGGTAACTAAAAAGCAACCTTCCAGGTGACGGAATATTGACAGACGGGGCATACGCGATCGGAATTTTATCAAGTTAGTCTGGCCGATAACTATAACCCGGCGACACGACGCGCCAAAAAGGGGGCTTAATCTCAAATGGAGTTTGCATGGGATCTTTATTGCATCATGCGCCTATGCCAAAACTATCCGCGCAATGTCCGGCAAACAGAGACGAAATCTAAAACGTGGTTTTAGGAATCTAAGGGCACGTGGGGGAGGTTTCTGTTTGTGATAGGACTACAATTAAGATTAGAAGGATATGCATCGTCTGTCAACATTGGAACAGGGTCGCGGGATAAATAAGGGACCCTAATAAAAGGGAATCGGCGATAGTCGAAAACAAATGAGTCGCTGGAAGAATCGCTGGATTGCACCCCCGATAAGACAGTGGGGGCCTTACGAGGGGACTCACCAATGAAAAACCGGAAAAATTGATAACCGTCTCTAGCTTTCTAGGATAGGCGAAAACTTAAGATCTGGCCCTTGGGTAAGAAACGTCTCGCCCAATAAGAAATCCTCCAGATAAAAATTAGAAACATCCCGCCAACCAGAGGTCCCCAAAAATGAAAACCTGACACATCCCACACGAAATTCATCCCTTCCATCCCTTTAACTTTCCTGTAAAACCGCGACATCACAGGACTCGCTCTCAGAACTACTCTCAGTCTCCCAAGCTTTGGCTTACAATCTCGCTCGTTTCAAGTCACGATTTCAAGTGTAAAGTCAGTGGAAGAGATCCGACCAAACATCCGACTCACCCACCGACCAGACTGACGCCTCATTTCAAGAGAAAATCACCCACGAAGAACTCATCAAGTAGTAAGTCTCGTAACTCCTTATTCCCCTTCCTTTCCTTTTTTTTTTCGTCTTAACGTCCTCTTATCAAGTGGTCTATCAATTGTTGGATCCCCGGGAGTTTGTTGTAACCGCTCTACTAAGATCGTGGCCTTGGGTTGATCGGTATTGAGTTTGCGGCGGTCGTTGACGCTGTCGTGGGTCTGGCTGACTTGTCGGCCTTTGACTCCCGGCGTCTTCGTTGCTGTCGCGGACTCGGCTGGTCTACTGACACCCTGAGCCCCGTGGTAGATTGTTGCCGTGGGTTTAGGTCAGTCGGTGTAGGCATTGGGTTCCCGGCGATCGTTGACGTTGTCGCGGGTCTGGCTGACTTGTCGGCCTCTTGACCCCGCCGTCTTCATCGCTGTCGCGGGCCCGGCTGGTTCACCGACCCCCTGGACCTATAGCGTTTTTGCATGCTTCCGACCGGGTCTGAGAGAGATCGACCACTAAATAAATAAAATCATTTTAGTGGACGCGAAAGTTCCATCCCCTCAAGGACAAAATCTCCGAACAATTAAGCGAAAGAGAAATCGGCGGAACAAGCGGGCGCGAAGAGAGCTTGACTTCCCTCAGGAGTCGGCAGGTCCTCCGCGCCTCCCCACTACACCGCCTCTACCGGCTTTCACAGAGGAGCCCGGTTGTTCGCGCCACAGTCGCCCCGTTGTCGCGGCTTCTCGCCCCGTTGTCTTGCCCTCTCGTCACGATTCCGCACCTTTTCGCCCTGTATGTCCGGTGGCTCCTTTCCGCGTCCTCCCCGTTAACCCTGATCCAGCTGCCCTCCTCGAACCCCCCGCTTCCCCCTCCTCTTCCCGAACCCCATCTCCGACCCCCTCGACCGCCTCCACGGTTGATATTCCCGACCAAGAGGTGGATCCCGAGGTCGTCACATTAGATTAAGCTACAAACGACCCCGTTAGAATATACATCTCATTAGTATATCTGATTTAATTTAAACACACACACACACCTTACGACATGCCCAATATTTATTCTATTAAATGTATTCAATTTTATTTTCCCCGGATTCACATTTGTTGTTCACCTAACCCGTAATTATTTCTATTACATTATACCAGGCAACACATTTTTTGTCAAATACATGTAAATTTCATATTAGATAGTACCTTTTTTATGTCTATTAAGAATAAATAGCTATGTTAATAATATCTTCGTTTACTCATTAAAATAAGACCTCTCCCTTAGTATTATCACCCTCCTAAAGTCACACGAGGTCCGATCCCGAGTTAAAGGGATTGAATTCCCTGACTCAAAAGAGGACCGACGATCGCACCGCTCACGGAAGGAGTCCTACCGTCTCTACGGACGTTGACCCTTCCTGAGCCATCGAAAGTGCGTTCGGCTCGCGCCACGCGCCTCAGAGCGCGTACCTGCGAGCGATATTTGTAAGTATCTGGTTGCGTCCTTCCTTACCCCTACCCCTCTGGTTAGCCTTTCCTTCGCTTCCCAGTTTTCTTTATTTTAATCCTGGGGTTGGACGTAACAATGATAAAAGCTATAGAATTATTTTCGAGTGACATTAATGAAGTGGAAGAAAATGAAGAGTTTCTCACTATTGAAACGGACAAACACGAACAATGTGTCGAAACTCTAACAGAAAATATATGTTGTGAGCAACCGAATGTTGTGTCAGTTAAATGTGCGGCACATACGCTGCAACTCGCAGTAAAAGATTTTTTTTCGGATAATAAAATGGAAATTATAGTCCGTGCACGACAAATCGTAAAGACATTAAAAACTCCGACTTTTAGGTAAATTATACAATAATTTATCTCATTTTATTACATTCGACATTCTTCTTTATTGATAATATTGTTTTTTCAGATACTTTCTGCAACATCTTAATTAAAAAAAACCACGGATTGATGTTCCCACTCGGTGGAACTCAACATTTCATATGTTGCAGCGGCTTCTGAAATATAAAGACTTTTGTAATGAAAATTTGAAGAAACCGCTGGCATTACTAGAAGAGGAGTGGATATTGATCGAAGATATAGTAATAACATTACTACCGCTGAATGAAGCCACATTACAGCTACAAACAACTCAATTGGTTTTCGGAGATTTTTATAAATTATGGTTAAATCTCAAATTGCAATTGAAAATAAAGAATACAAATACAGCTGAAGTAGTTCTCCTTTGCTTAGAGAAACAAGAAACACAGCTTTTAAATAATGAGGCAGTTAATGCTGCACTTTTTTTAGATCCCAGACTTAAACGTTTGTTATCGTCAGAACAAAAAACAAAAACAAAGAGATATTTGAAAAAGGTCGCTGGCCAAATGATTTCGTTAAAACAGGTATGATACATCGTTGTCATTTAATTCTGTTAAATAATGTAATTTTCTCCTTAATACATTTAATTTTTAGGGTGAGAGGGCACTTAACGAAATAAATATGGATGCTACTTGTACTGATAATATAGCAATTCCAAGCACAAGTAGTATTTCTTTATCTCTCTTAGAAAAATCAATAAGAGAAATGGAAGAAGACTCTTCTTCCAATGATGAATCAAAAGATAATTCTCGTAAACTCCAATCGGTGTGCAATAAAATCGAAAATTACAAGGAAAAGCGTATCGACATCGACACCGAATTAATGATCTACTAGAAAGAGAAAAAGTATGCGATACCACATGTAGCAAAATTAGCTACAATTGTTCATGCGGTACCTGCCATGAAAGTTAGCGTGGAAAGAGCATTTTCAGCTCTCAAAGTGATGCTAGATGACAGACGATGCAAATTATCCGCACAAAATTTGCAAAAACTTATGTTTGTAAAATTAAATGCAGAATTTCAATATTAAATATTATTATATGTATAATATATACAAGTGTTAATAGAGATATTGTACTATTTCTTTTCTATTCTTTGTTTTATATATTTTCATCTTGTTTGTTTGCTTACAATAAAATATATAAGTTTTATAATTAATTTTCTTTATGTTGTCAATGAATACTAATTATCAGTAATGATAATAACAATTGACAATTCGAATGTAACCAGAAAGAATTTTTGCCGTCAATATTGGTTATCGGTAACCAAAAACATTTTTTGTTGTCGATTATGGTTATCGGTAACCAAAATAAAATTCAGGTCATCGATAATGGTTACTGATTGTTGGAAAAGAACTCGGTAGACTTTATCACGTCAATATATATTTCGGTATAAAGTATAAACAGTAAGATACACTCGTGAATAACTAAAGAGAATACAACGTGTACTCGCTGTACTGCGTGAGCGGGATCTCTGCATACCCACGACACACACGCCAAAGATAGGAAACTCTATGTACGATCGCGCGCGTGCATGTTCAGGTCTACCAATCTGAAGGAAAATAAAAATACATGAAAACGTACTCTAATCTGAGTCCAACCAATAACTAAGCGTCTTGAACATGTCAGTTTCAACACCTCCTCTTGTTCATGACGTCATCCTTAAAGTTTTTAAGTGACCTGAAATCTTCGCCCATGGTAATCCTTTTGTTAACAAGTCAGCTACTTGTTCATCCGTAGGTATGTAGGTGACTATTACGTTTCCAGCCTCTTGCTCTTGTCTGATACGGTGAAAACGTACTCCTATATGTTTACTCCTCTTGTGAAACTCTGGGTTCTTTGATAAGGCTATTGCTGCTTGATTGTCTACCTTCAGCTCTGTCTCCTCCTCTTGCTCCAGGCCAAGGGATTTCAGAAGTGACCTCAACCACAGGAGTTCTTTTAACGCTTCCGCCATAGACATGTATTCAGCCTCTGATGATGAGAGCGCCGTGACCCTCTGTAAACTTGATGACCATGCTATTGGTCCACCATACTGCATAAAGATGTACCCAGAAGTCGACTTCCTCGCCACTGGATCTCCAGCATAATCGGAATCGCAATATCCTATTAACTTATCTTGCGTTTTTCCGTTATAACATAATGAGAGATTAATTGTTCCTTTTAAATACCTCATAACTTGCTTGGTTGCTCTCCAATGTGTTTCTGATGGGTTATTCGCAAATCGAGCAAGATTGCCCACAATATAAGCAATATCCGGTCTTGATATTTGAGCAATATAGTTCAGACATCCAATTGCCTCTCGATAGGGGTATCTCTTCTCAGTGACGGCTTCTTCTTCTTTCAGCTCTGACAGATTGATTGAACTATTCACTGGTGATGACGCCGTTTTACAATCCTCCATGCCAAAACGACGTAACATTCGAGTTATGTACCCTTGTTGATTAATGCTGATAGTTTTCATTTTTCTATCCCGCTTAATCTCCATGCCAACATAACAAGATGGCTCATTACAAGTAATTTCAAATTTCCTTTTTAATGCGGAAATGAAAAATTCCAGTGATTCCTTCCTTTTACAGGCTATCAGTCCATCATCGACGTACACACATAGAATTATCCATTCATCTGTATTTTCATTTTTCATAAAAATACATGGATCTGAATCCGACTGTATAAAACCATGTTCTGCCGCAAAATCTTTGAAAGTGTCATTCCAGTTTCTGGATGCCTGTCTAAGTCCATAGAGGCTTACCAACAGATGACAAACTCGATTCGTTCCGTCTTCATATCCCTCTGGTTGATGCATGTAGATGCTTTCTTTAAGTGGACCGTTGAGGAATGCCGTTTTAATATCGAATTGTACGATATCCATATCAAATTTAGCTGCTATTGCTAAAACAGCTCTTACGGACTCGTAACGCACTACAGGAGAAAATGTTTCAAAATAGTCAACTCCTTTCGTTTGATGAAAACCTCGAGCAACTAACCTTGCTTTGTAGCGCTCAATAACTCCATCAGGTTTCAATTTGGATTTGAAAACCCATTTACACGAGACCGCAGACCGATCCTTCGGCAATTCTTCCAATTCCCATGCTTGATTCTTTCTTAATGATAACATCTCTTCATCCATGGCCTTCTTCCAAAGATGTGCATCTTCTCTACTTATTGCATCTTCATACGAGACTGGATCCATTGATACTTTCATCGCAGCTATATATGCTGATTTATTTGATTTGCTTCTTAGTTCTCTATCCGTTGCAGGTACTGGTTTTTGGAAATTCTTCGAGCCTACTGGTCGTCCTTTCTTTTTCTCTCTTGATCCTGTTTCTTCATCGGCGTTGTCTATTTTCTGCTCCGAATCATCACCTAAGTTTGCTTCATCTTCATCCTTTTCTGCAATTGACGGTTCTTCATATACCTCCTCTGGTTCATCAGCTGGTATGGGAAATAAAACTTGATCCCTGTCCATTACGTCCTGAATCACGACATCAGAGACTCTTTCTACAATCTTTTTGACTTGATCAAAAACTCGATAGACTTTATCGGTTAAACGATCGTATCCGACAAAGATTGCTTTCCTTGACTTCGGATCCATTTTCCGTCTCATCGTATTTGGAATATGTACAAAAGCCTTTGCACCAAAGACTCTTAAATGAGAGACGTCAGGCTTTCTACCATACCATTCGCTATATGGCGTTGTGTTCAATATTCCTCGATTTGGAACTCGATTTCTTAGATATGCTGCCGTGCCAATAGCTTCTGTCCAGAGTAAATGACAATCCGTTCTGCATAAATCGGTATTAAACAGCATGGATCGAGCAGTGTCACATAAAGTTCTATTTTCCCGTTCTGCCATTCCATTACATTGTTTGACATTTGGTGGTGACAGTTCATGAATAATGCCCATTGACTTAAGAACTTCCTTTACGTTTTCATTGACGTACTCTGTTCCGTTGTCCGTCCTCAGAGAAATTGCCTTTCTTCCTGTTTCTCTCTCCGCGTCGATGAAGAACTGCTTCAATATACTTGACACCTCATCCTTTGTCTTCATGAAGAAAACCCTGCGATATCCAGATGCTTCGTCTTTCATCGTGAGGAAATATCTGCATTTATTCCATGACACCACTCCGATATGGCATACGTCAGAATGAAATCGTTGGCCAGGCAAACAATCTCGCTTATCTCGATTGGGATGTCGACTTATTGTTTGCTTGCCATATTGACACGATTCACAATCATTCTTATCTGAAAAAGTTACTTCAAGACCTTCTGTTAAATCATTTTTATACATTGCTCGTATTACTGTATCGCTTACGTGTCCCAATCGTTGATGCCATAGTCCAACTGACCGAGCTACATTTGCAGAAATCGATGGTGGCTGGACTCGAATATAAGGAATGTATTGATTCTCGATCCTTTCTCCACCTAATCATGGTTTGTCGCCCCTTACTTAGTCGCATGATACCATTTCCGTGATAAAAACTATATCCTTTACTCATTTCCATGAACGTTGTCGAAAATAAGGATGCAGCGCCCATCTCTTTCGCATAATACACATTTTCCCATGTGCGTTTCTCCCATCTCTTGCCATCATTTGATTTTTCAACAGCGATGTTGCCTATATGGGTTGCCTGTAAAGATTTACCATTAGCGACATTTAATAGCAACGGTGTATTGAGCTTACGTAACGACGAAAACCATTCTATGTTTCCTGTCAAATGAACGCTTGCTCCCGAATCTGCAAGAATTTTATTTTCTTCTTTTATCTTGAAGGCTGACGATGCTGACAGGCCAGTCTCTTCTTTCTGATCCTTTGATTTCTCATTTGTCTTCTTTTCTTCAGATGACGCCGATTTCTCCAACTTCGACCAGCAATCTTTTTGCAAGTGCCCCTTTTTGCCACACTTGTGACATTTTCCTTGGAATCTCTTGTTTATCGTCTTCTTTGCTTGACTACTTCCTGGTTTCGATTGAGCCTTAAAAGCTTCACGCGACGTGTCATTTGAACGATCAGTAATGCTTCTCTCCACATTCGTGAGTTTTTCCAGAAAAGATTCCAGTGATATATCTTCTGATAAAAGTGACCAGCTTGTGACGAAATTATCAAATTCTTTTGGTAGACAGCCAAGGATTTTTGCCATCATGAGTTTTTCATTGAAATTTCTTCCAAAGTCGTCAGATTCTAACGCTTCGATTCGACGAGCGATAACTTTAAGCCCTGCTACGAACGTACCGACCGTACTATCCGGTTTCCATGAGTAACCAAAGAATTCACGCAGTAATTCCTAAAAGAACATTTAATGTTTTCGGTTCATTGATAGCTTTAATTCTCTTTATAATGTCCGCTGACGATTCACAATCACATACTTGATCGAATGTCGTATCATCTAGCGTTGACCTAATAATCGAACGAGCTTTGCTATCTTTCGCTTTCCATTCTTCTATATCCTTCCTATTCGTTACGGTGCCACTCGCATCACTTCTCTCTTGTGGTTTGTCTGCAATTCCACTGGTGATTTCCCATATTCGGTGACTTTCTAACGCATCCCGAATCTCAATCTTCCAGCGGTTGTATGTTGCCTTGGAAAGCTTCGTCACTCGAATTTCTCGACTAAAACTTTCTTCTGCCATAGTTTCTTTAGATAACCACAGAAACAAGTACGCTTGTTCTTTACGAACACTTACTGTTTATCGTCTCTCTCTCTTAACCTCAACAGAGTTCGCACCTATGAGACTGAACGGCACATTAAGTCTCATAATCTGTTGGAAAAGAACTCGGTAGACTTTATCACGTCAATATATATTTCGGTATAAGTATAAACAGTAAGATACACTCGTGAATAACTAAAGAGAATACAACGTGTACTCGCTTGTACTGCGTGAGCGGGATCTCTGCATACCCACGACACACACGCCAAAGATAGGAAACTCTATGTACGATCGCGCGCGTGCATGTTCAGGTCTACCAATCTGAAGGAAAATAAAAATACATGAAAACGTACTCTAATCTGAGTCCAACCAATAACTAAGCGTCTTGAACATGTCAGTTTCAACACTGATAACCAAAATTAAATTTCAGTCATTTATATTGGTTACTGATAACCAAAATTTAATTGCCGTCATCGATAATAATCGTTATTCGTAACCAAAATACAATTTTAATCATTCATAATGGTTATTCGTAACCAAAATTTTTTAATTGAAGATATTAACTCTTATACGATAACTTTTAACATTTGTCTTATAACAGTTATGATGTCTGAAAATAAATATTACATTTATGTCAACAAAATGCTTATGTGATATCGTATATGTATTGAAGCATTTAAGCAGTACATTTTTAACATATTTTAGATAAAAAATAATTTTTTACTTATAATGCATTTTGAAATATAAGAACCATTAATTTTTGTTAAGTAATCTTATAATATTTAATATTATTTTATTAAGTTATCTTTGTACTTCTTTTACTTAAAAAAAATATATTAACCTTTTAAGTATAAATAACATTGCAAAAAAAAGTTGTATTGCTTTTTTTTATTTCTAGAATTGTAAATTAATGCATTTTGAAGTATAAGAACAATTATTTTGTTAAATAATCTTATAATATTTAATATCAATCTTAACCCTCAGTTACCTTACGTTTTTACACCCCGATATTACCTCACCTGGGTCTGAGAGACCCCTGCCGTCTTTTCCAGCTTGTATCTTTAAGACAAATGCATCAATTTGAAGTTTTTTTTTTTTAATCGATACGTCTTTTAAAGCTCTACAAGACTGTGCAGGTTAGATTATTCCAAGTTAAAAAATGTAAATGTTATTTAAAAAAAAAGGAAGACGTGTTTTTCTGAAGAAGCAAAAAAATTTGCTTTTTTTCAAATTAACGTAGTACTGACTAAAAAAAAGATACAAGGGGTTTCTTATACGTGATTCGAAAGGTCAAGAGTTGTACTTTAAGAAAAAATTAGCGTCATAACGATTGGTTCCAAAAAGTATATTTTTTTTGCAAAGTAAAGTTACATGATTTTTGAAAAAAGAAAATTGATCAAATATTATTGTCTCTAAAAAACGGATTTTTTTTTTAAATCGTAAAATTTGCGACCTTGGGAATGAAATATAAACATGTAGAAAAATAACAAAATATTTTCCAAAAAGTTTCATATGACTAA
>JASTWP010001864.1:0-57568 GCA_030770255.1 Temnothorax ravouxi | reverse complement strand
TAGAACTTTCTTATCGTGCATGTTTTAAAGATTATGGAAATTCAATGCATAAATTTTTCAAGTTGTACCTCCATTTTTTTAGATTTTAATTCTTGTCCAAATTAATTATTTCTTATAATCGTTAATATATAACAATCGTGTAATCTTTATCTACTGATTATCATTGCTAATTTCTAACTTTAATATTACTTTTCGAAAGGTTTACATATCATTATAAGCGTTCCACAATTTTCTATTGAACACCAAAGAAATTCAGTGACTATAAATTGAGAAACGTTGCTGTGAGCCAAGTGTCCGCGTAACCAAGTGGTCGCGAGCGAATTATGAATAATGCAGTCCTTCGGAAAGTACGCAATTAACGGGTGACTGCAACTGTAACGGCGCAATTATCATGCACACGGAAATAGAATCATTCTCACGACGCCATTGTGCGCGCTCGCCGCACTTTAAGCGCGCGCCATTTCCCTGCGAGAACGTAATTGTTCCTTTTTCTTTTTCCCTTGCACCGGAGCCCTTCGGCTCGTTAGCCCGCTGAAAGAAGCCAGGAGTGCTGGGCGCTTTGTAAGACGAGCGATGGACCGTAAAGTCCCTCGGATGTCGATCGACGCACGCTTTCGCCGATTCATCCCGCTCCTCGTCCTGTTCTCGTCCAAGAAATTCCCCAAGGAATTTCCTCCTTCGGCGTTCACCCCTTTTCTGAAAGCACTACCACTTTAACGCGCTCCGAAATTTCCAGCGAGAACGGACCGCTTTCGCGGCTGTCGTTGCGAAAATATTAAACTGACGTCATCGCTCGTGCTAATTGGTTGCCGAATTTCGTACCTACGATATTTGAAGTGTACGGTAATAATAGTCGAAAATCAACTTTTCTGAATTTTTAGAGTGCTTCGTAATAGCCACAAAGTTCAAATGTAATAATAAAATTTTCGAATATAATATCTAAACAATTGAAATTGAAATTCAAAAGTATAGTATCTAACAATTCAAAGATATCGAAAAATATCTAACAATTCGAAATTGAAATCGTAATAGCGTTTCTGTGAAATGTCACGCATTTCCAAAGCTTTTATAAAGAAAAAAAAATTCCATCACTCTGTTTATTTTTCACGTTTAACAGCACATGTACCGTATGAATAAAATTCTAGCACATGCAAAACAAAAAGAATGAAACGTCATCGCGTTAAAATACGCATGGCACGTTCATTTCATTCCAATCGGCGACGTATCTCTCGAGGTACGCAGATGTCAAAGCTTTAAATTTCCTTAATCCTTCGAGAATACGGGGCACTAGGACGTTTAGGATACCGATAGCGCAAGCGCAACGCACACTGTACGTCAAGGAGATACGCCCGGCGGGCTACACATGCATGTATACGTATGTACATATACGCGGGGTATGCGTACGTGTGCACATCGTATTCGAGATTTGATCCTGATTCATCCCGAATGTCCTGCGAGAGGCATTGTCCGCCGGGAATAACGCGCGAGATTTGATCCTGATTCCGCGATATACGCCCGCGATATCGGGAATCGATGAAAAATATGTGCGCGGTGATTTGCAACGCGAAAAAAGCTAGCAATAAAAGCAGATAATGATAACGAAAAAAAAAGACAAAATTTATCGCGTAAAGAATGGAAGGGATCTTTCTGTGCTTTGGCTGTTGTGCAAATTGTTGTTAATTTTTTCGAAAAAACACGTTTGCAGTGAAACTTCGTAATTGCGTATCCAAAAATTATCGGGTCAGTGGAAAAATAAGCTTAGACATTTTTGCTCGGGATATGAGAATAAAATAGTGACAATGTCCGAATAATTTTGCGTTAGTATTCCTGTGTAAAAAAAATATGACACTTATACGATTATATTATCTATTTGCTTTGCCTGTTAATGACGCGTAAGATAGTATAATCATTAAAGTAATATTTCTAAATGTGTATATTTCATACTTAATTTTATTTCATAAATACTATCACATTTATTTCTATGAATCGTTTTCATTTATTACGCTATTATGAGGTAGGATATGTAAATTATTACCGTTCCATCCAAATTTAGCTTTTATAGTATTATTTATCGTATCGATACCTTAAGCTTGTTTATAAAAAGTAAAAAGTATTTTAAGACGAAAGACAGATATAGGGATAGAAAAAGAAGAAAGAAGGAGAAGAGAAGGAACAATATAGAGAAAGGTATAATATATTATAAAAATATTTATTATATTGCAAATATATTTAAATTTGTATATTAGTTAATTTCTTTATATACACTACCGCTCATTAATTTCAATATACAACAGATTCGTTGATTGTAAAGGATGAACATCATGATACGTGTTTTGCACAGAAATGAATGCATTTGCTGTTATAAATATTTCACTTGCATGCATCGCATTTTTATATGAATAATATATAAAAATGCAATGCATGCAAGTGTTGAAAGTGTTTATAACAGCAAATGTATTCATTTCTGTACAAAACACATGTATGATGTTCATCCTTTACAGAGAAATTAACAAATATAGGGGTATATTGAAATTAATGAGCGGTAGTGTATACGTTCAAAAATTCATGTGTTTTATATTTCGTGCTTAAGGTACGAAAATTACAGAAAATAAAGAAGAGAAAAAGAAGAGAAAAATTTTGTTGAATAGAAAGTGAGAAAATGACAGAAAAATAGAGATAGAAGGAGAGAAAGGTAAAGATAGAGAAGAAAGAAAGAAAGAGAAGAGAAGAGAAGGAACAATAAAGAGAAAGGTATACAATATTATAAAAATATTTAAATTTAGTACATCTGCAGTATAACGCTAATCCCTCCGTTTTTTTTATATTGTTAATTTTGCGCCATAAAAAAATTTCGAGAAGGAATATCGTTGTTTATGTTCCGTTTGTTTAAAGTTTATAATATTTAAAATTTCACAATGTGTCGATAAATAAAAAAATAACAATTTATAAATATATCATCTTTCTCAGTTTTGTATATTAATATCTACCGATTATCTCGACTGTATTTAATTTAAAAAATGTTCTAAAAAAATATTTCTTCTTACTTCTATTTTTGCATAAAACGTTAAAAAATGAAGTTTCCATTTAAAAAATAAAATTGATTTTTATTTGACCTGTATTTCCACCATCGCCTGTTTTTTTATGCATAAATTTATCAATTTGGGTTTCTCATAGAGGAAGCTTTATGAGCGAAATAAAATGTTGCTTAAGCAACGTGCAAATTTATAATTTGCATATTTAAATATTGTGAGGAAATAATGTTCAAATTAATAATTTGCAAACTTAAATACTATGAGAAAACAATGTGCAAGTTTCTACTTGCCACACTTAAAAACTATGAGGAAGCAATGTGCAAGTTTATACTGGCACATTTTCTTTAAATCTTTTTTACCCCTATTTCATATAATAATTCTTTAAAATTTAGTTAATCAGTTCTTGAGTTACAAATGTTTGAAATTTCAGAAAATCCGTACATACATAGAAACCTTATTATGTTTGGTTTAATCAACCAAATATTAAAGAATTATGTATAAAATAAGGGGTAGAAAAGAGTAAAAAATATCACAGAATTAAAAAAAGTTGTCAATAATTAATATACTAAATTGTCCAAAAACATCAACTTTTCTAAAAAGTCTCAAGCGGTTGAGATTTAAGGTATAGTCTTTAAGAGTTAAAGTTTTATAATATTGACAATTTTTCTAATTCTATTATACTATTTAGTCTTTTCTACCCCTATTTGATATAGAATTCTTTAAGATTTAGTTAATTAGTTCTTGAAATACAGACGTTTGAAATTTCGGGGAATCTGTACGAATATAAGACCCTTATAAAGCTGGATCTAATCAACTAAATCTTAAAAAATTATATATGAAATAAGGGTAGAAAAGACTGAAGAATATAATACAATTAAAAAATAGACCAATATCTCAAATATTAAGAAAGTTACAGCGCAAAACACAGTTTTCTGAAAGAATGAAAACCCCCCTGAAATCTATACCGTTTGACGGTTTTTAAGAAAATTAGAGGAGAACATATTTTCTATGATATTTTATTTGTGTGCAAAATTTCAGCCCGGTATCTAAAAAATTGCAGAAGTAAATGCGTTTACAAAAAAATCCGTACACATACACACTCACACACGTACATACTTCCGGACATTTTCTACTAATATGATTTCTCGACATTTTGGAACATTTTAAACCTATTTCCATCAAAATCTCGAATTCTTTTTACCATCACAAAGCTTCCTCTATGAGGAAGTAAATCAAAATGTTTATTACATTTTTAAATAGCAAGAATAAAAATAATAAAATAAAAATAATATTTTTTAGTAGTATAATGTAACAATACTTTTAACATTTAATATAATATAATAATATTTAATGTTATAAAATATTCAGACTGAGTGTTCAATTATACTACTTTTTTCATGTTATTTTAGCACACTTTTAACCGACTTTAAAAAGAGAATGTTCTCAATTCGGCGAGCATATATGTGGGTATGTCCATGATTTTCTTTGAAACTACTGGACGGATTTGAACGCGGTTTCCACTGTTCTATAGAGTAATCTTCCAGGAAAATTTTAGTACATAAAATATCGTGTTAGTACATCAGGGTACGGAGCAGTAAGAAGATATGCGATAATAATTATAAGCAATCGAGTAAGCAACTAATGAATTAATATTCTTTAATCATATTAAATAAATAAAGCATTAAAAAGTATTAAAAAAAAATTTTTTTTCTAATAAAACCGACTCCAAAAAGCTCTAAAAAATAAGAAAAAATGTAGAGCTTTTTTATTTTTATTTTATTTTTTCTTACTTTTTACAGTTTTTTTTAAGTCAGTTCTATCTTTTTTTTGAACAATTTTTTAAATTTTAATTGTTTCTTCTATTTTTTAAAATAGATTTATATATCAATTTCTATGTGACATAACAGTTACGTGTAAAATTTAATTTTATGATAAAAAATTAAATATAATTTATTTTTAACCGACTTCAAAAAGGAGGTTCTCAATTCGGCGAGTATGATGTATGTGGATATGTCTACAATTTTTTCTGAAACTGCTGTATGGATGCAGTTTTCACTGTAGAGCAATTCTTGCTCCGGAAAGTTTTAATACATAAAATATCGCGTTAGAACGTCAGGGTACGGAGCAGTAAGGAAATTATGCATACTTAATAATTACAAGCAAATAATAAATTATTATTTTTGATTCGTATCAATTGAATAACGCACTAAAGAAGTATGAATTTAAAAAAACTTTTTTTTAATAAAATCGATTTCAAAAAAGCTCTAAAAAGAATGAAAAAAATTAAAAAATAAAGGAGCTTTAAAAGGTATGAAATAATATTAAAAAAATTTTTTTTCAATGTTTTGAAGTTGGCGCCAAATTAATAATTACTAAATCAATTTGGCATCTACTTCAAAAATTGAAAGGAATACTTATAGCGTTTTTCTTTGGCAGAAGAACTGGTGCGCACTCAGTGCACTCTAAAGCCGTCGTACACAAATCAACGTAAAGTATATGTTTAATATAAACGGATTAAGTCACAAAATCCTCAATATTCTTTATTGCACTATTTGGTAAAATATGTTTTAGGTATTTTATCAGTCGAAATATTTGCATTTCACTTTAAATATTAGAGATTAAATCAGTATACAACGGCTTTAATGTGCACTGAGTGCGCACTAATTTTGCCAATAAAAAACGCTATTAAAAATATCATTAATTTGGCGCCGACTTCAAAAAATTGAAAGAAATTCTTAAAAGTATCATTTCACACTTTTGAGAGCTTCTTTATTTGTTTTGCTTCCTCATAGAGGAAGCTTTGTTTTCGTAAATTCGTATATGAACCTTTGATTGCGTATAAAGTTGGCTCTAAACAACCAAATTTAAAAGAATTATATATAAAATAGTGGTGGAAGAAACAAAAAAAAGATTGTTTTTTTTTTTAGTTTTTGATGTCAATATGTTTAGAGTGTTTTAAAACGTCGAAATATTGCATTAAAAAAAATGTCGGTATGTGTGTATGTATGTATGTATGTATGACTGTGCTAAATTTACAGAAATTTCTATAACTCCCGAACTGATCAACTAAATCTTAACGAATTATATATGAAATAAGGGTAGAAAAAACTGAAGACTATAATAGAATTAATAAAAATTGCTAATAATGAAGGGGTTACCGATTTCTATTTGAAAAAATCTACATGATTGCCCTAATTTCCGTAAATTTTGAGATATCGAGCTCAATTTTTTTAGAAATCTCCGTGTGCTTTAACTTTCGCAAATATTGAGATATCGGGATTAATTTTAAGAGGAGAGCCAAGAGACAGAGGAGAGAAGAGAGAGGAAAAGGGAGAGAGAAGAGAGGGGGAGAGAGAGAGAGAGGGGGGGAGGGAAAGAAATGAAGAGGAAGGGGGAGAGGGAGAGAGGAAAAGAAAAAGAAAAAGAGAGAGAGAGAGAGAGAGGCCGAGAGAGGCAGAGGGAGAGAGATAGGGGAGAAAAAGAGCGAGAAAGAGAGAATTAGTGAGAATAAGAAAAAAGAAATGGGCACAGTAACAACTGTGCCGCAAGCAACACGTAGAACTACGTCAACTGTCATTATTTCATGTTAAAGTATTCGTGATCAAGAGAGGCCAAGTTCCACACAGGGCTGTAGCGCTGAATTCATCATTATTGATAGTTGACGTAGTTCTACGTGTTGCTTTCGGCACAGTTGTTACTGTGCTCTTTTTTGTTTATTTTTTTCTTTGTTTGTTTTTGTTTGTTTCTTTATTTTTTATTTATTTATTTTATTTATATACTTATTTATTTATTTTTTTTGTTTAGATTTGTTTGTATTTAGCTTACATCGAGAGCTTTAGCAACAACGTAGAACTACGTCAACTATCAATAATGATGAATTCAGCGCTTCAGCCCTGTGTGGAACTTGGCCTCTCTTGATCACGAATACTTTAACATGAAATAATGACAGTTGACGTAGTTCTACGTGTTGCTTGCGGCACAGTTGTTACTGTGCCCATTTCTTTTCAAAATAAATTTTTTTTTTTGCGTTGGAGGAGAAAATCTTCGTTACGCCCTTCTAAAAGCGACAATCGTCTAGTTCTTGCCAAGGCAATTACTTTTCGATCCTCTCTTCCAGAGTGACAAGACATCCTGTAGCCCATACTACTGAATGTGTGGGATTCAATGAGGGTACATCGCATAAGATACTACCATCCATCGCCTACCCACTAAAAACCCCTCCATTCTTTTATCCCTAACTTTTATATGTAATGTTTGTAATTGATAATAACTTATACTGATTCTAAATTAATGTTATTAAAAGTAGAAGGCATGGCATCATCTTTTTTAGTAGTAATTCCAAGTATTGGTTTGTGATAGGAAAAGTAAGAGATATATCTATAACAACGTAGGTTGTCAATGTGTCTCGTGAATATCATGTCAATGCAAGATCCTCCCAGTGTTGTAGGTGATTTGTCTGATGAGAGATGTAAGCCAAAATCGTTGTGCATAAACTCTATGAACTTTTCGTTGTCGTGCTTTGATACGTCCAAATTAAAATCCCCGGTTAATATAATAGGTATTTCGTTGTAACTATTCTTTTCCAATATTAAACTTATTTTACCAACGTTTGGACTGTAAGCAATTAAATTTCTAGAAATAAAGAATTCTATGTTCTCTCTTGAAGTGTTGGGACTTATATAAACAGACACCAATAAACATTTCTTATTGCAAATTATCACCTCTGCTGCGCATATGTCTCCGTACTTATCTGCAGCAGTAAATCGTATATCATTTTTGTCATCAATTTTCATTAGTATATGAGGCGTCGCCATCGTATTGGCTACGTTTTTCTCGTATATGGCGACCCCGCCTGCTCTCACATCGCTTCGTTTATACTGGTTTATCCATTTGTAACCTTCGATGTTCACTCGTTCATCATCGTTCAGCCAAGTTTCGCTCAAAGCTATCAAATCTATTCTCTGTAAAATAATGTCACTCTCTAAGTCAGCACTGTGTGCTCTCAGACTCTGAACATTGAAGCTCATTATCGAATTGCTAGCATTATATAGAAATTGTTTGGCTTCATCACATACAGTTTTGAGTTTATAATTGTTTAAACATTGCAATTCGTTCTTTAGCTCTATTATCTTTGGCGAGTTAGTGCCTTTGGAGTGGTAGAATTTGTAATCGTCACTATCGTTAGTCAGATACAAGCCGTTGATAGATGTAACTCGTGATAGTGCTACATACACGAGTTGTTGTTCTTGACTCTTGTGATAGTTAAATACAATTTCGTTGAACGTGCCTCCTTGTGATTTGTGGATGGTCAAGGCGCATGCTGGTGACAACGGAAATTGAATTCGTTTACACTTTATTTTAGAAGTGATGGAAATGGTTGCATGTCTCTTTGTTATTGGAGTCCACTCTTTAGACAATACTCCTGATCTGCTGGCAACCAACGGTCTCGATTTCGATCTCAACTTGGCTCCTATGTCATTGTTTTCGAACTGTAGCCACACTCGCTTGAGCTTTGTTTCATCTTCTTCGTCGTACTCTAAATATTTCAATTCACCAATGGCATTTACAGTGCCAGACTAGAGTCAAGCTCAACAGGGTCTTCTTTCCCCGCTAATTTTTCCAAGCCCGTTCCCTTGGTTCTATTTTGATTTTTCCAGATTACATCAAGTTAACAAGAAAAACCCGTTCAATAGAGTGAGGGCACAAGTCTTCCACATATTGACATATAATTCATGAACCTAGCAACTTAATTTTAATTTTTTAAATTAAAAATTAAAGATAAAATTTAAAACAAGTTTCATTAATGTGATCATTTTCTTATATTAAATTGATAAATATTTTTCTTTTAAATAAAGTTTGAATTTATTAATTGCAATATTTATTTATTTATTTATTTATTGGACTATTTATTTATTTATTTCATTATTTATTCATTTTTTATTGCATTATTGCTTCCTCTATGAGGAAAATAAAATATTTTGATGAAAAGTGTGTGTATGTGTGGTGGGTGTGTGTGTGGTGTGTGTGTGATCTGTGTGTGTAGTGTATGTGTGGTGTGTACGTGCGGTGTGTGTGTGTGGTGTGTGTGGTGTGTATGTGTGTGTGTGTGTGGTATATGTGTGATCTGTGTGTGTGTGGGGTGTGTGTGTGTGTGTGGGGTGTGTGTGTGTGTGTGTGGTGAGTGTGTGTGATGTCTGTGTTGTGTGTATTGTGTGGTGAGTGTGTGTGATGTCTGTGTTGTGTGTGTGTGTGTGTGTGTGTGTGTGTGTGGTGTGTGGTGTGTGTGGTATGTGTGGTGTATTTGTGTGTGTGTGGAGTGTGTGTGTGTGGTGTGTGGTGTGTGTGGTATGTGTGGTGTATTTGTGTGTGTGGAGTGTGTGTGGTGTGTGTGGTGTGTGTGGTGTGTGTGTTGTGTGTGGTGTGTGTAGTGTGTGTGTGGGGTGTTTGTGTGTAGTGTTGTGGTGTGTGTGTGTGTGTGTGGTGTGGTGTGTGTGTGTGGTATATGTGTGTGGTGTGTATGTGATGTGTGTGTAGTATGTGTTTGTGTAGTGTATGTGAGGTGTGTGTTTGTGTGTGGTGTATTTGTGTTGTGTGTGTGGAGTATATGTGTGTATGGTGTGTGTGTGTGTGTGTGTGGTGTGTGGTGTGTTGTGCTGTGTGTATGTAGTGTGTGTGTTGTGTGTGGTGTATGTGTGTGGTGTGTATGTGATGTGTGTGGTGTGTGTGTGTGTGTGTGGTGTGTGTGTGTGTGTGTAGTGTGTGTGTAGTGTGTGTGGTGTGTGTGTGTGGAGTGTGTGTGGTGTGTGTGTGTGGTGTGTGTGGTGTAGTCACACATATTCATTTATTTATTTATTAAATCCATTCATCCATTCACCCATTCATCCATTCATCCATTTATTCATTCATTTATTCATTTATTCATCCATTCATTCATTCATTCATTCATTCATTTATTTATTAAATCCATTCATCCATTCACCCATTCATCAATTCATCCATTCATTTATTTATTTATTAAATCCCTTCATCCATTTATCCATTCATCCATTCATCAATTTATCCATTTATCCACTTATCCATTTATTCATTTATTTATTAAATCCATTCATCCATTTATCCATTCACCCATTCACCCATTCATCTATTCATTCATTCATTCATTCATTTATTAAATCCATTCACTCATTCATCCATTCATCCAGTCATCCATTCATCCATTCATCCATTCATCCATTTATCCATTCATCCATTCATCTATTCATCCATTCATTCATTTATTTATTAAATCCATTCATCCATTCACCCATTCATCCATTCACCCATTCATCCATTCATCCATTCATCCATTCATCCATTCGTTCATTCATTCATTCATTTATTTATTTATTTATTTATTTATTTATTAAATCCATTTATCCATTCATTCATTCATCCATTCATCCATTCACCCATTCATTTATTTATTTATTAATTTATTAAATCCATTCATTCATTCACCCATTCATCCATTCATCCATTCATTCATTCAGTCATTTATTTATTTATTAAATCCATTCACCCATTCACCCATTCATCCATTCATCCATTCATTCATTCATTTATTCATCTATTTATTCATTCATCCATTCATTTATTTATTTATTAAATCCATTCATCCATTCATCAATTTATCCATTTATCCACTTATCCATTCATTCATTTATTTATTAAATCCATTCATCCATTCATCCATTCACCCATTCATCCATTCATCCATTCATTCATTCATTCATTTATTTATTTATTAAATCCATTCACCCATTCATCCATTCATCCAGTCATCCAGTCATCCATTCATCCATTTATCCATTCATCCATTCATCCATTCATTCATTCATTTATTTATTTATTAAATCCATTCACCCATTCATCCATTCATCCAGTCATCCAGTCATCTATTCATCCATTTATCCATTCATCCATTCATCCATTCATTCATTTATTTATTAAATCCATTCATCCATTCACCCATTCATTCATTCATCCATTCGTTCATTCATTCATTCATTCATTTATTTATTTATTTATTAAATCCATTCACCCATTCATTTATTTATTTATTAATTTATTAAATCCATTCATCCATTCACCCATTCATCCATTCATCCATTCATTCATTCAGTCATTTATTTATTTATTAAATCCATTCAGCCCATTCATCCATTCATTCATTCATTCATTCATCCATTCATCCATTCATTCATTCATTTATTTATTAAATCCATTCATCCATTCACCCATTCATCCATTCATCCATTCACCCATTCATCCATTCATCCATTCATTCATTCATTTATTTATTTATTAAATCCATTCATCCATTTATTCATTCATTTATTTACTTATTAAATTGCGAAAACATTTAGCTTACATCGAGAGCTTTCAAAAACTATATACTAAAGTATATTTTTCTTTAATACTTTTCGAGAAAAAGAAAAGAGGTAAGAAATATAGGGTTCCGACTTGTCTTATTATAAATGGGACTTCTTAAGCTTTAAAATGAGATATTATTTATTATTCTACAATTATTAGTTTCGAAGATACAAACGTTCAAAGTGTGACATATTTTCGTTGCATCAACAAAAAATTTAGTTAAACTTTCTAACGCTCCTGTATCGAAGAGGTAAGAAATAAAAGGTTCCGACTTGTCTTATCATAAATGGGACTTCTTAAGCTTTAAAATGAGATATTATAACATTATTCTACGATTATTAGTTTCGAAGATACAAACGTTCAAAATGTGACATAATTTCGTTGCATTCGTTGCAGGCTGTGTCCCCCCTTATACTCCCCCCCCTCTCTTTACTATCGACAAAGACGTAGTTCTACGTCAAAATGGCTGTAAAATGCGAAGAGACAGAATTAGGTCGACAGGATATGAATTTAAAAAAATGGATGAGGATAAAATTGAATAATAGGACATGAACAAAAATCTGAGAGAATCAGAGAAAATAAAAAATATGAGAGAAATGAAGAGAAGACAATGAGTGAAAATGAAACATTATTGGCTCCTGCACACAGGACGCGGCAGCGCGGCAATGCGGCAACGCGGCAACGCGGTGACCAATCGCCTTCTGCCTTTCTGTACTACTTTCAGAAATAGAACGGAAAGGCAAGACGGTAATTGGTTACCGCGGTGCCGCGTTGCCGCATTGCCGCGCTGCCGCGCTGCCGCGTCCTGTGTGCAGGAGCCATATGAGTAAGAACAAGTAAGAATAAAGAAGAATGAGAGATAATAAAGCAATAAAATGCAATAAAATTAGAAAAATAATGCAGAATAGATGAGAATGAAGGGAACTATATAAAGATAGTGGAAGGAGACTACATAAAGATAGTGGTGGAAAAACGTAACTGAGAGTGAATAAAATAAAATAAAACAATATAAGATAAAATGAGTAAGAATGAAAAAGATTGAAAAAATACAAGGAAGTCTGAAAAATAAAATAATATGTGATTCATTAATAAGAGAAAAAGAGGGACTTTCGGTGTAGGAGTGGAAGCGGGTGGTTAGCGGAAGGATAAAGCGGAGAAGGAGCTCAAAAAGATGACAGGTAGAATAGGTAAGGTGGCTAGCACAGAGAAAGAGAGAAAGAGAAGTGCGAGTTTATGTAGTAAGGGGAGTATAGATGAATATTTTAAAAGAAAAAGAGAGAAAGGGTGAAGAGGAGAGGAGAAAGAGACGTTTAAAAGGAGTAGAAAAATGGTGAGATCGCCAGAAGGGAAAGAACAGATGATAGAAATAATGAGTAAAATGATGGAGGAAATACGGGAATTAAGGAAAGAACAGAGCAAGGGATAGAAGGTAGAAAGCAAGAAAGAGAGAGAAATGATAAGAGATGAGATTAGGAAGATGTGGGATGTGGAGGAGAGAGAAGTGAAATCGTAGAAGGAAAGGGAGGAATTAAAGAAGGAGATAGGAGAGTTGAGAGGAAAGCTGGAGAGTATAGAGAAGGAGAGAGATGGGAGGAAGGAAGGGCAGGGAAAAGTGAAAAAGGAAGAAAAGTGGGAGATAGGAAAAAGAGATAATTAAAGCAATGGAAGTGAAGGTAAGAGAGCTGGAAAGATAGAGAGAGTTAGAAAAGAGAGACAGAAAGAGGAACAATGTAGTAGTGAAAGGGGTGGAGGTAGAGGAGAGAAGGCGAAAGAAAGCGATAAAGAAGTTATGGCTAGAGATGGGGGTGGAGAAAGGAATAGAGGAAGTAAAAGAGATAAGAAGAAAGACGGGGAAAGAGAAGATGGTTTTAGTTAAGCTAAAAGATAGAATCATGAATAAGGACCCCCAATAGTTCAATGAGTAAGAAGCCAGGGCGGTAAGGATCAGACGCTGATCTTGGGGCGTAAATTCAATAGAATTTATTATTTCTCTTCATTCCAAACATACGAAACGTTTCGGCTCAGCTCTGAGCCATCTTCAGCCGTTACAATAATTAGAGCGTTCTCACTTCCTTATGGCGAGTTTCATGATTCGACGGTCAGAAACACAGACTCAAAGATCCATATCTATAAATATGTCAGGATAAAGTTGTAATTTTGAAAAGAATCTTATGAAACTCACCATTCGGTCTGAAAGCCAAGGAGTAGCAATATACAATTTAAAAATGAACGGCGAGACTAAACGATCTCGTCGGCGCAGCAATCAACAATGATGTGAGGGTATCTCGAAGGAGAAACGAGTCGAACGTCAAAACATGAGCGCGAAATATACATAGTGAGTTAACAGCAAATTAATAGGTATCGGAAGGACCAATGGTCGTGCAGAGTTCTGGCGACGTCACAATATTACGTGTACCAATAATAATGATACAATGTTCGTAGGCGCAATCTATAATTTACTCAGTACAGTGGTGTATGCATGATTCAAAAAATCCGTGTCGCTTTGCAAATTGATACCATTCTTCTGTAGTTTTATGTGAGTCATCTCCGAGACTAATCTTCTAGAGAGAAATCTTTCGTTATCTAAAATTTCGACACTCTCCCAGTCGAATTTGTGATCACGTTTCAATCTATGTTCTGTAATAACTGAAAGAGACGTTGTATTTCTATTAATATGATTGCGATGTTCTGAGATACGTGTTTTTAACTGTCTTTTCGTCTGACCTACGTATGATGCGTCGCAATCTTTGCAAGATATTTTATACACAACATTTTTATTAGATAGAGTTGGGAGAGTGTCTTTCTGTGCTTTTATAAATTTATTGAGTTTATTTAGGGTGTAAAATGACAATTTGACATTTAAGTCTTGAACTACCCTCTTAAATTCCTCTGACACCCCTGGAACAAATGGAATCGTGAACCAGGAACATCGTTCCTCTTCGGTCATGGATGGCGATTCGGCTTGTAAACGTGTATGTTTATTCAGTAAAAATTTGATTCTGGTATTAATTGTATTAAAAATAAAAGTAATCGGGCCCTTATAGAAAAGTAGTACTAAAGTACTCGCCAAAATATTACTGCCCAGTATTTACAGTAATTTATTACTGTGTACTTTTAGTACTTTACAGAAAAAAAGTACTAAAAGTAAACAGTAATAAATTACTGTAAATACTGGGCAGTAATATTTTGGCGAGTACTTTAGTACTACTTTTCTATAAGGGGGTAATCATTTTGTAGAAGAATATCTATTATGAATTTGATATTCTTTAAATGGAATTTCGGGTGAGATAGTAAAAAGGCCCTATCTACCATGCCCATAATCGTGCCTCTTTTTTGATTAATAGGATGCTGTGACATGTAATTGAGGTACCGACCCGAAAATGTTGGTTTATGGAACCAATCAAATTCCAACTTATTCTCATTTTTAATGATTGTTACGTCTAAAAAATTCAGTCTGTCACCTCCAACTTCAATGGTAAACTGTAGTCTAGAATGATAAGAATTGAATAAATAAAGGATTGTGTCAATAGCATAAAAAGGTACAGCAAGCGCTATGTCATCTACATATCTAAAATAAAACGGGACCTCAAATGCAATTTGTCGCAAAACCCTACTTTCCAAGTCATGCATTACCATGTCCGCCGCAATGGGAGAGAATGGAGAGCCCATGGGAGAACCAAAATTCTGTTTAAAAATAACATTGTCGAACCGAAAATACGTTGAGTCTAAGATTAATTTTGTTGCTGTAATAAATTCACTCTGTTGATTGCTGCGCCGACGAGATCGTTTAGTCTCGCCGTTCATTTTTAAATTGTATATTGCTACTCTTTGGCTTTCAGACCGAATGGTGAGTTTCATAAGATTCTTTTCAAAATTACAACTTTATCCTGACATATTTACAGATATGGATCTTTGAGACGGTGTTTCTGACCGTCGAATCATGAAACTCGCCATAAGGAAGTGAGAACGCTCTAATTATTGTAACGGCTGAAGATGGCTCAGAGCTGAGCCGAAACGTTTCGTATGTTTGGAATAAAGAGAAATAATAAATTCTATTGAATTTACGCCCCAAGATCAGCGTCTGATCCTTACCGCCCTGGCTTCTTACTCACTAAAAGATAGAGTAAGAAAAAGAGAGGTGATGCAGAAGAAAAATGTGTTGAAAGGGAGGATGGAAAGAATAGAGGATGACATAACAATGAATTTAAGGAAAGAAAAATGCAATGGAGCCTAGAGAGGATAATTGAAAAGGAGAGAAGGAATAGGAGGAGAACCTGGGTAAAGTACGGAAAGATTTGGATAGAGAAATGAGAGAGGAGCAAAAAGAAGAAGAGGCGAAAAGGAGGAACAGAGGAGGAGGGAAAGAGTAAAAGAGAGGGAGACGGAAAAATGAAAAAAGACGGTAGTGAGGTAAAAGAAAAAACAATGGGAAGGAAGGGCGAAGAGAAGAGGAGAAAAAGGAAGAGTAGGGAGGAAGAAAGTGTGGTAAGACTGAGAGGAAGGAGGGAAAGAGAGAATGGGGAAAGTAAAAAAGAGTGAAAGAGAAGAAAAAAAGGGGAGAAAGGAGGAAGGGAAAAAAAGAAATGCAGGAGAAAAGAGGAGGGAAAGAAACGGGAAGGAAGTTTAAAGATAGGCTTTTGGAATGTAGCGGGAGTGAAGGGAAAACAGGAAGGGTTTTGGGAAAGGATAAAAGAATGGGATGTTGTGGGGTTGGTAGAGACGTGGCTGGAACAGGAAAAATGGGAGAAAATGAAGAATAAGGTGCCAAAGGAATTCAACTGGAGAATACAGGGTGCAAACAAAGAAAGAATTGGAAGAAAAGGAAGGGCAATAGGTGGGATAATGATGGGAGTCAGAAAAGAGTTAGAAGAGAAAGAAGAATGGGTGGAGGGGAGGGTTTAATGATTATGAAAGTAAGATAAAAGAAGGAGAAATGGAAATTGGCAACAGTTTACGTAACCGGCAATTTGGACAAGATAATGGGTAAGATAAAATCGGTATAAAAGAAGGAAGGAAAAAAGGAGAGATGAATAGTGAAGGGCGATTTCAATGCGAGAACAGGGGAGAAAGGAGCGCTGGAGGATGGAAAAGGGGGAGTTGAAGAAAAATTGAAAGGTAAAATGATAAATAGGCAAGGGAGAGGGCTGATTAGATAAGTGGAAAAAGAAGAGTGGGGAATTATGAACGGAACAAAGAAGGGAGATGAAGAGGGGGAAGTGACTTTTACAGGAGGAACGGGGGAAACAGTGATCAATTACGCAATAGGAGATGGGAAGGCTTGAGAAAGAGTGACAAGATTGGAGGTGGGGTGTGAGATAGATTCGGATCACTAATTAGTAGCAATACGGGTGGATAAAGGGGGGGTTGGTAAAAGGAGAGAGACAATAGCGAAAGAAGAGGGGTGGGTGGAAAAGACGGACTGGTCGGAAGAGGCGAGAGAGTAGTTTAGAAGAAGGACGGAGGAGGTAGAAATAGGTAGAAGGGCAATAGACGAAGAGGTCAAAAAGTTGACAGAAAGAATTAAGAGGAAAGTAACGATGAGAAGAGTAAAAAGAGGGGCAGAAGGAAAGAGAAGATGGTGGGATGGGGACTGTAGAAAAGTGAGGAAGGAGGTAGAAATGTTATTGAGAGACTAAAAAAAAGAAAAAACACAAAGAATATTATAAGAGAGAAAAAAAGGAGTATAAAAAATGTGTGAAAAGAAAAAGAAAGAAAAAAGGAAAAATCTACTAGAAGAGGCCAGAGAGGCGAAAACAGAAAAGCAAGTGCGGAAAGTAATAAACGAGGAAAGGAAAAAAGGAGTATAAATTAATAAGAAGATAACAATAGAGGAGTGGGATAAATACTTTAAAAAGATGTTAGAAGGAACGGAACACAACCGAAGGAGAAGGAGAGGTGGCAGAGCAGGGGGCGGAAAGGAAGTAGAGAGTGCTGAAGAAAGGTAAAACAGTGGGAGAGGACAAGATAGGAAATAAAGTGTAAAGTTATGGGGGAAGTGGTTAAGAAAGGAGTTATGGGAAATATGCAGAAAAGTATGGAAAGGAGAGAGTTTCTCAGAGGCGTGGAAGGACGGAGTAGTGATTCGAATAACGAAAAAAAAGGGCAAAAGAGGTGAGTGAGCATAGAGGGATTACGCTGATGCCGACGGCGTACAAAGTGTATACGTCGCGGTATTAGCAAATAGGTTGAGGGAAGAGATGGAGGAGAAGAGGATGATACCAGAAAGCCAGGCAGGGTTTAAGAAGCGGAGAAGAGTGGTGGACAACGTTTACACACTGCATTATGCGATAAGGAAGCGATTAAAGAAGAAAAAGAAGGTGGTTGCTTTTGTAGATCTAAGGGCGGCATTTGATTCAGTGGACAGTAGGGTTTTGGAAAAATGTTCGAAAAAAACAGGGGTAAATGAGAGGTTAAGAAAGAGGATCATGGAAATATACGAGAAAACAAGAAATGTAGTGAGGGTGGAGGAAAACTACAGAAAAAAATTTTGAGTCCAATGCTGCTCAACTTACTGGTGGCGGACATACAGATAAAGCTGGGAAGAGACAGAATGGGAGGGGTACAAATAGGAGAAGAAAAACTAAGGGTACTATGGTATGCGGACGATGTAGTAATTCTAGCAGAGGATGAGGAGGGAATAAAATGGTTGTTGAATAGGTTAGATAAGTATTTAGAGAGGAAGGGGTTGAAATTGAATGTAGACAAGACAAACATAGTAAGGTTTAGGAAAAGAGATGGAGGCAGAAGAAAGGAAAATGGTGATGGAAAGGTAAGAAATAAAAAAAGGTGAGGGAGTTTAAGCATCTAGGATTCAATTAGAAAGGGGCAGAAGTCAAAGGTGAGAGAGAGAGTAAAGAAAGCAATGGGGGTAATGAGAAGAGGGGGAAGTGGAGAAAAGGAAAAAGATAGGATGGGAGGAAGTAGAGAGAGTGCTGAAAAGGAATTACTAATAATTTATTAGTAATTTATTTGTTTAATAATTTTATGGTATTATAAATATATTATTTAATGTTATAAAAAGCTAAAAAAGGAAATATTAATCTTGCTCAAAAATATTTCAGAGATGTACTTGGTTTTATTGTGGTTTCTTTTTCATTATTAATTTTAGTTTGTATTGTCAAATTAAAATTGATTTGAATTTAGATTGCGTAAATCAATAAATATTAATTAGATCTTATTTATACATAATGCAGTTATATATATATATATATATATATACTAGCTGGTTACCCGGGCTTCGCCCCGGAGGACATGTGTAATAAGACACAAAAATAGTTTCTCCCTCTCTCTCTTTCCCTCTCTCTTTTCCCCCTTCTCTCTCTCTCTCTCTTTCTCTCCCTCTCCCTCTTCCTTTCTTTCTCTCCCCCTCCCTCTCTCTCTTTCCCCCCTCTCTCTCTCTCTTTCTCTCTCTCTCCCTCCCTCCCTCACTCTCTTTCTTTCTCTCCCCCTCCCTCTTTTTTTTTCTCTTTCTCTTTCTCTCCCCCCCTCTCTCTCTCTCTCTCTCTCTCTCTCTCTCTCTCTCTTCCTTCTCTCTCTTTCTCTCTAAAATGCTATAAATTGAAATATATTACTTTTTTATCTACTAAAGTTCAATTCCGTCATATACAATTCTTTGAGATTCACTCAATTATTTCCTAAAAATTTGGAAAAATTTTGTAACCGATTTCCAAAAAGATCGGTAACAAAGAACTATACAGTTTATAGCACTTCTTGGGAAATTTTACCCCTGTTTTATATACAATTCTTTAAAATTCGTCAAACTTCTGATACCGGTTTTCAAAAAGATCGGTAACGAAAAATGATATACTTTTTATAGCACTCCCCGGAAAATTTAAACCTTACTTTATGTACAATTCTTTGAGATTCGATCATTTGGAACCGGTTTCCAAAAAGATCGGTAACAAAAAATAGTACACTTTATAACACTTCCCGGGAAATTCTATTCCTTCTTCATGTACAATTTTTTGAGATTCAATTAATTATTTTCCAAAAAATTTGAAAAATTAAAAAAACCGGTTTCCGAAAAGATCGGTAACAAAAACTGTACACATCATGGCGCTCCCCAGAAAATTCTACCCCTACTTCATTTACAATTCTTTAAGATTCGGTCAATAAACTCCCGAAAAATTGAAAAAATTTCGAAACCGGCTTCCAAAAAGATCGGTAACGAAAAATTATACACTTTATAGCACTCCCCGGAAATTTCTACCCCTGTTTGATCTATAATTCTTGAGATTTGGTGAATTATTTCCCGAAAATTTGAAAGAATTAGAAAAACCGGTTTCCAGAAAATCGGTAACGAAAAACTATACACATAGTGGCACTCCCCGGAAAATTCTACCCCTATTTCATATACTTTTGACAAAAATTCGGTTCAGGGGTTTGGGCTGGGCGTTGATGAGTCAGTCAGTCAGTCAGTCAGTCAGGACATCTTCCTTTATAGATATAGATATATATATATACCCACTCGGCATGTTGTGTTGCTGAAATATTGAAATATTCAAAAATGGTGCAGAAATATTTCGTTAACATTTCATTTGTAACTATGCATCTGAAATATTTCAGAAATGTACCTGCATCATGTTTTTTATAATATTGCATTAAAAATATTTCTGAAATCTTTCAGAAAGTTGTTTACAATATTTGTAAGTTTCTGTAATAATGCAAAAAAATGTTGCAGATGCAATATTTCAGAAATATTTCTGAAACATTATAAAAGTAATATTACGTATGCATTGCACGAATAATATTTCTGTAACATATTAAACGCAACATTGCATTTAAAATATTTCTGAAAAATTTCTGAAAGATTGCGTAGGTAATAAAAAATTGAATTGCAAGCAGTGAATTTCTACAATATTGCAGAAGAAATATTGCAGTTGTAATGGTTTAGAAACATTCCTGATACATGATAAAACTATTATTACGTTTACATTGCACGCGTTATATTTTTGAGTGTTTTATATACAATATTGCATTTGTAATATTTCCGAAAGTTGCTGACAGACTTTAGAACTTATAAAAAATTATTATTATATAGATAATATTGCGTTTTATTGAATTTTTTTTCTTTTATTAAGAATTTTCTCATATTCCAAATTTTGTCATATGGCATTTTTAATATAAATAAAATATTTAATAATATTTAATATAAATTAATATTCGACGCTGACTGGCAAAAAATATTTATTCGTATATCTGTATCTATTGTTAATATTGTTATGCGATAGCTTTATGTTCACCAAGTATAAGAAAGAAAGAAGCGTCAGAGCCAGAGGATCACCACTACCCTGTTCGATCATCGATGTCAAGCAACAAGGCGCCGGTATACTACTTGGATGAATGACCGGCTGAGAGAGCGGATTTCTTCGGACAAATGCGCGGCGGTTATACGCACATGGCTTAATATATTTTTTTTGTTCCGGTAACAAAATATTTCATTTTTTACATATCAACAAATAATTTTTGCGTCAGTAACAAAATTTTTTGTTAATACAAAACATTTTTTTCAGTGTAAAATGTATTTGAAATATCTCTGAAGTGTTTCTGCAATATTTCGTAGATATATTTCAGAAATATTTCAGTAATATTACCGAAATATTGCCGAAATCTTTCAGCAAAGTTGCATTTGAAGTAATTGTGCCGATTGAAACATTGCAGAAATGTTGCAGAAACGGTCGTGAAATATTTCTGAAATATTTATGAAAGGTGTAATATTTTAAATAGAATTTTGCAGAAATGTTTCTGAAATATTACATGCCGAGTGGGTATATAACATCATTATTTTATTTTACTATAATATAGCATTTTTTATATTTTTTGTAACTTAAAAAAATATGCATATTAGGAAAAAAACATACAATATGCTTATAATTAGCAATAAAATAAAATTATTATAAAAAATATTTAAAAAAATAATAAGAGAAGTAAAACCGTTACAATATACAATCAAATTAGAATAAAATGCCATACGGTCCAAGCTTAGATCTTTGACAGCCTAATATTAATTTCTATGTGTATGTATACATATATTTTTTCAACTTATTTAACTGCGCGCCGATTTTTTGTCGGACTTGACTGAAACACAGCTATTGTTGGAACATTAAAACCCTTCCCTCCCCGGAATTAAATCGACTTTATTTAATTACATAAATTAATTTAATTATCTAAAAATAATAATAATTTATTTAACGGAATGTGACGGGAAATGAGAAAGAAAAGTGGACACACAAAGGGGAAGGTAAGATTGTACTAATAGATTATATTTTAGTAAATGAAGAAAAAAATAGGGGAAATTATAGGGGTGGTGGAAATAAGAAAGATGGAGGTGAAAAACATTGAAGGTGTAAAAAGATTTTAAGTGGAAGGATAGAAGAAGAGATAGTGAAGAGTTAGGAAGAACTAAAGAAGAAAAAGAAAAGGAGGGATAATGGAATAATGAATGTAAAAAGTAAGGAGAAAAAGAGAAAGATGGAGAGCTGAGGAAGGGAAGAAAAAAAGAGATACCGGATGAAAACATTAGAGTGTAATAACTCTTATATAAGAAATAAAAAAAAATATGAGAGAGATAGGTACGTAAAGTAAGCAGAGAGGGAAAAGGAATGGGAGGTGGTGACGATTAGATATTAGTATAGTAGAGGAGAAAAAGGAATGAATTAACAGAGAAAAAAATAGTGGAATGGGATAAATATTTTAAAATAAATAATAAAGAAATAAAGAAAAACAAAACAAATAAAGAAAAATAAGTAAATAAATAAACAGATAAGTATAAATATAAATATAAATAAAAACAAAATATTAGGGATGGTAAAAATAAAAAAAAGAATGGCGGTGAAAAAGATTAAAAGAATGAAAGAAGAGATAGTGAAGAGAAAGGGAGAGCGGGAGAAGGAAAAGCAAAGGAGGTATAGTGGGATAAAGAATGTGAAGAGTAAAGTGGAAAAAAGAAAGATGGGAACGAAGGACGAATATGTAATAGATTATCTTTCGATAAATAAAGGAAAAAATAAGAAAATTAGTAACAAAGAACAAGTATGTGATAGATTATCTTTCAGTAAATAAAGTAAAAAATAAAGAAATTAAAGGTGGTGGTGGAAATATTGAAAAAAATGGAAGAAGAGATAATTAGTGAAGAAAAAGAAAGAATGGGAGAAGTAAAAGCAGAGGGGGGATAACGAATGTAAAGTGTAAGGAAAAAATGAGAGCCGAGGAAGCAAAGTGTGGTAAGTCTTATGCGAGAAGTAAAAAGAAAGAAGAAAACAAAATATGGGAGAGACAGATATGTGAAGTGAGCGGAGAGAAAAAAGAAGCGAGAGGTGGCGAATGGACATTGGTACAGTGGATGAGAAAGGGAATACATTTTAACGGAGAGAAATGGTGATGTGGGATGAGTGTTTTAAGGTGAATGGAACGGAAAAAGTTTAAAGCGCGCGCGTAGCGCGCGTGTGTGCTAGTCCACTCTTAAAAAAGGCGTGTTAAGTCGATAGTCGAATTTATTGTTGCCTTTTTACCGCGATGCCAATTGGTTCTCTTGCTGCGCTTACTTCATTTGCAGCTGTCATTGTATATTTTGACAGTTGTGTGTATCAAGGGTTAATAGTGTAATAGTAATAGCATAATGTTAAAGCTAAATAGCGCGCGCGAAGCGCACGTCTGTAGTGTCTAGTCTAATACAAAATTATGAGTTTTAGTATTTTAAAATTACAAATTTTATATTGAGTATTTCTTGTGATTTACTTTATCGTATATTATTTTGATATATATTTTATGTGTGCGTGTTTCCTCGAATGTTTTTTTCACGTTACATGGCATGTGTTACATAAATAAGATATAAATAAAATTCTATTGTAAATTCTTACACGAATCCTAGATTCTAGTCTAAAATTGCTTTGGAATAGATCCGTAAGCGTTCAACTGCATTTCCTGCATTGAAAATAAAATAGGCGTTTAAGCAGAATGGTTGAAACTACTTTTGTTTCTATTTTATTCACACGTGTAAATCATAATAATTATAAAATGTCCAATGAATTAACTCATCCTCATCTCATCACAACACAGGAATATTATAATTATTAATTCTTAATATTATTTTCGACGATTAATTTATACAACGATATATACTTGATATTTACGCTTTAACGTTCGCGAAAGCGAAAGGGAAATTACTGCGTAACTAATACTACGTTTACACGAGCGTTACTTCTGTAGTAACTTACGATAATTCACTCGTTTACGCGAAGAAATTATCGTAAGTTAGGCCTCGGACACATCGAGCAACGCGATTGGTCGAAACTTTACTGTTACTGTTAAGTAAACCTCAAGATGTAAGAAATTGACCAATCACAGTCGATATTATTTACGCGAAAAAAAATCTCGTTTACGCGACGGAATTATCGTAAGTTACTACAGAAGTAACGCTCGCGTAAACGTAGTATAAGACGAATAATAACGTCTCCAAAATGTATAATTTACGCCATTCTTAAGATTAAAGAATTTTTCTCGCGATAAAGGCAAATGATCATGAAAATTTCTTCAAAAAGGAACAAAATCTGAAAAGTTGTAAATACTCCGGATTCGTAATGAGAGCTCCATTGTTATCATCGTTATACGTTTATTTTCACAATCTAGTCTACGAGACGTTATTTCTCGTGTAAGAAAGCAGCTCGGGTAGCACTTGATCGAAAGGTAAAGTCGTTCCGCGGCACGGTAGGCTCGCATTAAAGCGAAGCTGAATGTGCATGCGTGCATGTGCTTACGTGCGTGCTCGCGTGCATATATTCAACTGCGTACGGGCCGACGCGACCCGACAATTCCCGCGTGCGTGGTCGCGTGCGTGCCGTGCGTGCGTGCATGCGTGCGTGCGTGCGTGCTCGCTCGCGTGCATGCATGCTTGCGTGCGTTCGTGCCTATAACAAAGTTTCATGATCGTTAAAGTTCCACCAGGTTCTACCCTGCCTGCTTCACGACCGAGTCCAGCGCACGCCGAAAATACGGAACGAAAATCTAGCAGCATTTCATCGACGCGTTTGTTTTCTCAAGAAAAAATAACTAATTGTGTGACTGATTGTGAGTCACCCTTTTTATGATTTTTTTTTCTAACAAATACGACAGTTGCCTAAATCTTATTACATAGTTGTAAAATCGATGCGACATAGCTTTATAAGAAACGAGAAAGCAAACAAGAAAATAATTTATATTTGCTCTGTCGGTACACTGAGAAAAAGAATGTGTGAAAAAATATTTAGTCCGATACGTGCAACTAAACATTAGTTGTTTCAACAATTATTAAGTTGCACTAAAAAAAGGTATAGTTCTTGTCAACCGTCAAAATTTTTTAATCAAGAATTAATTAATTCAACTAATGTTTAGTTAAACTAACTAAAATGTTTAGTTGCACGTATTGGATTAAATATTTTTTCCAAATTTCTTTTCTCAGTGTGAGGCTTCAACTGTTTTGTCGCAATTCTTAGGTTTGTGAACCTGGAACCCTACTTAAAAAAAAAATGATTTTTGAATACAGAAAATAATAGTATTTTTTTGTAGTTGATTGTAGTGAATTTACTTTTGTTTGTAGTTGTACCGTTTGAGTAATAGTTGCGTTTGAACAATTCGCCAACTGTTAACTTTGTTAATTATGAAGATTTCTTAATTCCGTTTCTTCTATATGATTCAGAATCATTTGTAGTTGTTTGTAGTAATTTTACTTTTGTTTGTAGTTGTATCGTTTAAAAATTACGATTGTTTAAACAATTTGCCAAGAATGAACTTTGTTAATAATCAAGATTTTTTAATTTTGTTTTTTTCCATATAATTCAAAATTGTTTGTAGTTGCTTGTAGTAATTTTACTTTTGTTTATAATTGTATCGTTTGAGCTATAGTTGTGTTTAAACAATTCGCCAACAGTAAACTTTGTTAATTTACTAATATTTCTTAATTTCGTTTTTTTCCATGTGATTCAGAATCGTTTGTAGTTGTTTGTAGTGATTTTGCTTTCGTTTGTAGTTGTATCGTTTAAAAGTTACGATTGTTTAAACAATTTGCCAAGAGTGAATTTTGTTAATAATCAAGATTTTTTAATTTTTTTTTCATATAATTTAGACTTGTTTGTAGTTATTTGTAGTGATTTCATTTCGTTTTTGTTGTATCATTTAAAAGTTACGATTGTTTAAACAATTCGCTAAGTGTATGCTTTGTTAATTATCAAGATTTTAGACAACAAAAAACAAAAACAAAATCACTACAAATAACTGCAAGCAATTCTGAATCATATAGAAAAAAACAAAATTAAAAAAATCTTGATTATTAACCAAGTTTACTCTTTTGATGAATTGTACATACACTCAAATGGTACAACTACAAACGATTTTTTTCTATATGCTTCAGAAACTATGTGTGTGGGTATACATATACATACATGCATAATATATCTAACAATAAGTTTACCAATATATCTTAATTTTTAATATGTATAGATATATATTATTTAATTTTATAATCTATATATCAAAATACATTGTTTATGTATTATCACAATATATTATTATATCATAATTATTATCAGAAAATCATCACATCTTTAAATAAACATATTTAAATTTAAACAATTAAATATCTAAATAGAAAAATCTGAAGTGGTTAAACTTCAACATAAAATAAAATATATGAAAAACTTTGTTTTCCGCTATTATTTTTCACAAATTAAATCAAAATCTTTAAATAGAAAAATCTGAAGTGGTTAAATTTTGTGAATTTATTTATTCTATTTATTATATTATGTTATATATACTATAACTATTTATATTACTATTTATTAAAATTTTTCTAACAGATGACGATTGAGTAGTATTTTACCTGTATCATCTTCGATAACTATTGGTTTAGTATGCTGTATATGCGTGGGTGAATTAATATCGCAGAGCTGATCATTTTGTGTGTGTTTTTGACAGTTATGTAATAAATTTTTAGATGAAAATTCTGTGTGAGTGACGTATTTTATCCGACTTATTGACGAATCATCTTCTGCTTGAACTGAGCACTCATTTGATTCCGACACACCGAAAAATGAGTCTTCTATCGTGTTTGTTTCTTCATTAAACAAGATGTTCTGTTCTTTTTTATTAAATCGTATGGATTCTTACTCCACTGCTTGCAGTTTTACAGTACCCGACAATGCTCTGAGATGCTTAATCACTACTTTATCAACTCTTTCATTCTTTGCATTAATAATGTTATGCTTCAAAGTTTTAAAGTAACTTTCGCTTTTTGCTGAGGTAGCCGTATATAGTATTCTCTGATATTGCTGTATATGTTTATCGGGGTTCATCATATAACCACGGAATTACTGCTGTCCACAGTACAAAATATTTACATAAGGTTAATAACCTTTTTCCAAAGTTCTCGCTAAAATAAGGATTTAACATTCCACTCTTGCGTACAAATCCTTTAGCAACGTCTTCAATTTCATCTAGAAATTTTATAATTGGGCGACTAGATTGCTTTTCTTCTTTAAAGTTTTGCTCAAAATCATCATATGTAATATACAGATCTTCATCTTCATCATTGGTTTTAATTTCATTTGACTGCATCAAATTCAATAATCGTTGACGAGAACTATAGCAACTGTAAAGATTATCTTCTTCACCATCTTGTTCAGAAAAAGCCACACACAAAATATCAATAAGCAATTATCTAAACTCCTTAACAGATGTTTCATTGGTGTATGGCAACGCATCGTACAAAAAAATGTTTTAAGCTCATATTTGTTTTAAAACAAGGCCAGCGAGTTACGAGCTTTATTAAATGCGCTTTATCAATTCGCAGCATACACATTTTTTCAGATGATGGTATCTTTAAAGCAGTTGTAAGTTGTTGAAAACAATCGTCAATAAACTCTCTTTGTCAATCTTCTTTCATTAAAAAAGGCAAGGCTTCCTGCATTTAATAAAGCCAGTGAAAAATCGCTTACAAATTGCTTTGGAGGATGTCCACCAGTTCTCAGAAATTCTCGTATCCAATGTGCTAACCAATTCGCGTCATGTCGAGAAGAAATCATTTGATATACTGGAAGTGTTTTGCCCAAAAAGTCAGCTATGGCTTGATATAGATAAGTTACTTGTCCATATTCTAAAGTTCTACAAATAGATCCAGTAGCATCGAAACTTACACTACCGACCAAGTCTTTTTTTAAAAATGTATTAATTAATGTAATTTGTTCGGGAAGCCAATACATAATATAAAAATTGTTCTCACTAAAATCACGGATGATTTCACTAAATTCTGTACTTGTATATTTTAAATCTCAAAATGTTTGTATCGCATTGACAGCAGGCTTCACATTTAAATCTTTATCTTTTTCTTGTTGTGTATATAGCTTTTCGTAAGACATCTTCGGAATATAAAAATGCTGGTTCCACGCCACCCATTTCGCGATCTGCAAATTTCACGGCGCCACATGTACGTCAACTTTGCTGTTACTTCCGTCGCAATAACCCGTCTATTAGTTCCTCGTAATTGTCTTCTTCTTTTGTGGACAATATCCCTTGTATCCCAAGCCGATACGATAATATTTATTCCGTCGTCTGTTGGTGGAGTTTCACTGTATAAATGAATTTCGGTCCTGCATTCATGACAAAATCCTTTTATAATCCTTTTATAATCCTTTTATAAAAAAAAGGATAAAGAATTTTACTTTATATACCCCAAGGGGCCTTAAAGGGCGTTTTGAAGGGACGTACCCAACCCTAACCTCCATTTCATCCACTACCTTACTGTTTTCTTCTTTGGACCAACAGTTTAACGTCTCTTCCGAAAGACGGAGCCCAGTTTTCTCCGCATCTTGCACGGAGGGGCGGGGTTTTTTCGGAAAAAAACTTTTCCATGATTCATGGCTCTAGTGGACTCGAACCTGGTTCCTCAGATTACGAGCCTGGCGCTCTACCACTAGACCACACCGCCGCCCTTATAATCCTTTTATAATATACTTCGTTAAATATACTTCGCCATTTCCACAAGTAATTTTCGACTTGAATGCGAATGGGCATGAAAGTTCAAATAGATTCCAAATCTTGTAATAAATTTGGTCCGACCAGCCAGGTTCCAAGACATCATAAGTTCGAGAATTGTACTTTTTAGGATGAACCCCAAGTGAGTTCCATTCTTTTTTAGTTAGATAGAATGAACACCTTATTGGTCGTAAATCATGTTTTGGCTTGGACATCGACCAATTATCATTTTTAGACGTTAAAACATTTTTTTCCTTTTTTTAAATAAATATTGATATAAATAATCTTTGCTCATGGATAAATTGTTTACAGCCAGATCTCAGACCGGATCATTCCACTTAACCATATCACCATCTTCTTGACGAAAATTTAGACCTTCTAAAGCTTGATATATTTCATCAGGCGTTTCTCTGGGCTTGCGAAGCATTTTCAGTTATTATATTTAAGAATTGTTCGACATTTGAAGAAGATGCTGAAATACAGAAAAAAAATCATAAAAATTGAAATAATTTGTCCATAACCAATATGTAAAAACATAATAAGTTAAAATCAAATAAAGCCACTTGAAATAGTATATTGTACAACGAGGGGGAAAAGTGGTCGATTCGGAATGAGTGTGAAGTTGGTCGCACAAGCGGATTTGGAAAATCTTTATAATTAACTGTTACGGGAAATGGGAAGGCCGTCGAGCAGTATACGAGTGATGACTCGGTGTTGAATGATGAACAGAGTATATTTCGTTAGAGTACAGAGCTAACCGGACAAGACGTATCGTGAACACGGACTTGGGCAGACTGACCGCGGACGCGGACTCGAAGAAGAACATTAAGTCGGATATTAGATAGATAGACAACTCTATGGGATAAAGGTTCTCCAGATGTCGCGCTGGGAATCGCCACCAATCCGGATTCGGCTCGAACATTAACAAAGTTCATTCTTGGTAAATTGTTTAAACAATCGTAACTTTTAAACGATACAACTACAAACAAAAATAAACTCACTGCAAATAACTACAAATAATTTAGAATTACATAGAAAAAAACGGATTTGGAAAATCTTAATAATTAACAAAGTAAACTCTTGTCAAATTGTTTAAATAATCACAACTTTTAAACGATACAACTACAAGCGAAAGCAAAATCACTACAAACAACTACAAACGAATCTGAATCATATAGAAAAAAACGAAATTAAAAAATATTGGTAAATTAACAAAGTTCACTCTTGGAAAATTTGTTTCAACGCAACTATAGCTCAAACGATTTGATTATAAACAAAAGTAAAATTACTACAAACAACTACAAACAATTCTGAAGCACATAGAAAAAAAAACAGATTTAGGAAATCTTGATAATTAATAAAGTAAACTTTTGGCGAATTGTTTAAACAATCGTATTTTGAACGAAACAACTACAAACGAAAGTAAAATCACTACAAATAACTACAAACGATTCTCAATCATATGAAAAAAAATAAAATTAAGAAATACTGCGATAATTAACGAAGTTCACTCTTGGCGAATAGTTCAAACGCAACTATTACTCAAACGGCAGAATTACAAACAAAAACAAAATCACTACAAACAACTATAAACGATTTTAAGTAACATAGAAAAAGTGGATTTGAAAAAAAACTTGATAATTAATAAAGTTTATTATTAATAAATTGTTTAAACAATCATAATTTTTAAATGATACAATTATAAACAAAAGCAAAATTACTACAAATAACTACAAATTATTGTAAATCATATAAAAAAAAACATTTGAGAAAAAAGGACCGGTATAAATGAGGCCAAACTTTGCACACACATCCTGATGGGACCTAAATTAATTTTTAAAAATTCTTTTTCAGATTCTAAGAAATAGGAAAATAACAGTCATTTATCCGAGAAATGGTGGGAGTTGTAAATAATAGCGTATTAAAAAGTATTAGAATTTATTATTGGTTTATATATATTAGAAACCAACTATCTGCTCTATACAAATTCTAAAAAATTTAATTTTTTTTTTTTAAGTTGAATATGAACCAATACTGTTTTATTTATGACATTTATGAGTAGCTAACGTATTCTGGAATAGCCCTTAGTCTAGCCACGCATAAAAGAAACTCACGATATGTGACGTATTACTTCCATGGTAACATGTGTAAACACTGGTTACTTGCTTCTAATAATTAACTGTTATCGCACAATTTTTTTTTTATTGTAATTATTAATTTATTAAGTGTTTTTAAAAAATTAAATAAATATTAAATCTTAAATCAATAAAGAAATTAGAAACTAGAAAAAAAGTTTTAAAATAAAAAAATTTTTTTAAAGCGGACAGTTGATTTCTGTAAACCAATATTAAAATCTAATATCGCAATGCACCATTTTCGCAAATTTTCCACCATTTCGGATAAATGATAATTATGTTCGTATAATCAACAATCGTGTGCCAGTAAGAGACATTTTTAAAAAAAAGGTAAAGAAAGGCGCCAAGTACACGCGTAGTAGTGTATATATGTATGTTGTTACCTCGAAAAAAACAGTGGTAATATTATACCTAAAAAAAATCTAAGTAACAAGTGGTAGACGTAATCTTTTTTCATCTCAAAAGATCTTGAAAAAACCTAAGCAGTATATTTACTTAAAAAAAAACGGTAACAAGTGGTAGACGTAATCTTCGTATCTCGAAAAATCTCGAAAAAACCTAAGCAGTAGTATTTTTATTTCCAAAAAATTATAACTCAAGTGATGCACATCACAAAATTACGTTACCTTATCAAAAATAAGTCGTGCTTCAAGTGATCTATTACAATTACAAAAAAGAAATGATATCTCTTTTTAAATTACAGCGCCAATTACAGAAAGAACATACACTGAGATAAAAAATTTTTCAATTCTAAGAAATATTTTGTCCGATACGTTCAACTAAACATTTTAGTTAGTTAACTAAACATTAGTTGAATTAATTAATTCTTGATTAAAAATACGAAATAAATTGTTCAAACAACTAATATCTAGTTGACTAACTAAAATGTTTAGTTGAACGTATCGAACTAAATATTTCTTGGGATTATCAATTTTTTTTCTTGGTGTATTTTTCGAGATACAAAGATTACGGTCTACCACTTGTTACTTAGGTTTTTTCAAGGTGAAGAATTACAGAGATAACAATACAAAATACAAATATTTTATTAAAATATTTAAACCCAACAAGGAAATACAAGGTATTTAAATACAAAGTTTATATATGTATTTTAAAAGATTTAATCGCATCGCAAAGAATTACAGAGGTAACAGTACAAAATTAAAATATTTTATTAAAATACATAAATTTTTCTTGTCAAAAAACTTGGCGCTGCTAGAGAGAAAGAGAGAGAGAAAGAGAGAGAGAGAGAGAGAGAGAGAGAGACCTTTTACAAATGTAAACATTACTTATATTCTATACTTATTCTATATTTAATTTTAATCGCTTTAAAATCTAAACTTATTGTATACTTAATCATAAGCCGCATTATTCACCGTCACACACACACACACACACATTACTCACACCCATATCACTCGCTCGCGCATACACACCACGCTGACCTAATTTTGAGGTCTAGCTAGCAACGCCAAGTTTTTTGACAAGAAAAATTTATGTATTTTAATAAAATATTTTAATTTTGTACTGTTACCTCTGTAATTCTTTGCGATGCGATTAAATCTTTTAAAATACATATATAAACTTTGTATTTAAATACCTTGTATTTCCTTGTTGGGTTTAAATATTTTAATAAAATATTTGTATTTTGTATTGTTACCTCTGTAATTCTTCACCTCGAAAAAACCTAAGTAACAAGTGGTAGACCGTAATCTTTGTATCTCGAAAAATACACCAAGAAAAAAATTGATAATCCCAAGAAATATTTAGTTCGATACGTTCAACTAAACATTTTAGTTAGTCAACTAGATATTAGTTGTTTGAACAATTTATTTCGTATTTTTAATCAAGAATTAATTAATTCAACTAATGTTTAGTTAACTAACTAAAATGTTTAGTTGAACGTATCGGACAAAATATTTCTTAGGATTGAAAAATTTTTTATCTCAGTGTATGTTCTTTCTGTAATTGGCGCTGTAATTTAAAAAGAGATATCATTTCTTTTTTGTAATTGTAATAGATCACTTGAAGCACGACTCATTTTTGATAAGGTAACGTAATTTTGTGATGTGCATCACTTGAGTTATAATTTTTTGGAAATAAAAATACTACTGCTTAGGTTTTTTCAAGATTTTTCGAGATACGAAGATTACGTCTACCACTTGTTACCGTTTTTTTTTAGGTAAATATACTACTGCTTAGGTTTTTTCAAGATTTTTTGAGATGAAAAAAGATTACGTCTACCACTTGTTACTTAGATTTTTTTTAGGTATAATATTACCACTGTTTTTTTCGAGGTAACAACATACATATATACACTACTACGCGTGTACTTGGCGCCTTTCTTTACCTTTTTTTTAAAAAAAATAATTTTGTACAGATATCATGCCTTTTTGTAGTATTACGCATTTTATAAACAGTATGTACAAGGTGTTATTTCGAGGTATAATACTACCACTGTTTTTTTAATACATTACTATGCGTGTACTTGGCGCATTTTTTTACCTTTTTTGAAAAAGGTAATTTTGTACGGATATCACGCCTTTTTGTATTCAGGTTTGATTTATAAGAATCGACTTGAAAATTCCCTAGCGGCAGAACTAAAACTAGTCATGACATAATAAAATATCATCCAATTTTTATTATGTCTAGACAATTTTAATTTGTCCAATTTTTATTAGGTGGTAAACTTAATTCCTGCCGCTCGCTACTAGAGGGCGCCAGCTCCAACGCTAGCGAATTTCGGCGGTCAAGTCGCAAGTTTTTTGTACTTTCGACATTGCTGAAAGTGATTCAGTCCTCACAGATTAGATTTCTTGACGCCAAAAAGATTTTCCAATAGATTAAAAATGAACCGCGATAAGCTGTTTTTCCGACATTTGATTCTTCACTATTTCGACCTCAAGAAAACCGCAGCTGAAACGCATCGCTTATTATCCGAAGTATATGGTGACGAAACTCCATCGGAAAGAACATGTAGAGTTTGGTTTGAACGCTTTCGAAACGGTGATTTTGACGTGAGAGACAAAGGACGTCCCGGACAGCCAAAAAAATTTGAAGATGTTGAGCTGCAAGAATTGCTTGATGAGAATCCAGCTCAAACGCTTTTAGAGTTGTCGAAAGCGTTAAATGTTACTCCAATGGCCGTCTCAAAACGCTTGCATGCCATGGGAAAAATTCATAAAGAAGGGATATGGCTACCACATAAGTTGTCAGAAAATGCCATTTTGAATCGCTTGTCTATCGCGACTTCTTTGCTTGCCAGGCAAAGAAAAAAGAGTTTTTTGTGGCGTATCGTGACTGGCAACGAAAAATGGATTTATTTTGATAATCCCAAGCGAAGAAAATCATGGGTGGACCCTGGCCAACCATCCACTTCAACGCCAAAGAAAAATGTTCACGGGCATAAGACCTTGCTCTGCATTTGGTGGGACCAGAAGGGTGTGCTGTATTACGAGCTCTTGCGTCCAAATGAAACCGTTACAGCTGATCGCTACCATCAGCAATTATGCCGATTGAGTGACGAATTGATGAAAAAAAGACCATCCGTAGCCAACAATCGACGCAAAGTCATTCTTTTGCACGATAATGCTCGACCGCATGTTGCGAAAAGCGTGAAGGAGGCACTTCTACAGCTTGAATGGGAAGTCCTCCCGCATCCAGCGTACCCTCCAGACTTGGCACCGTCGGATTACCATCTCTTCCGGTCGATGCAACACGCACTTACGGACACACACTTCTCCAGTTACGAAGAAGTCCAAAAATGGTTAGATAAATGGATTGCCTCGAAAGACACCGCGTTCTACCGTCGTGGGATTGCCCTATCGCCAAAGAGATGGGAAAAAGTAGTAGAAAATGGAGGAAATTACTTTGATTAAAAGGTTCATTCATCTTTCCTTCGAAACAAATTAATTTTGGAGACGAAAAAACGGCAGGAATTAAGTTTACCATCTAATATTATGTCTAGACATAATTTTAATTCAGCGAATTTTTATTATGTCATGACATAGTTTTAGTTCTGCCGCTAGAGAATTTTCAAGTTGATTCTTATGAATCAAGCTTGAATTCGATGTCTAGGTATCCCAGGTTGCCGATGACGGGTTCCAAATAGTGCGCTCCATAGTTTTCGGTGTCCAGGTGTAATAATACGTTGAATTCGATGTCTAGGTGTCCCACGTTGCCGATGACGAGGTCCACATAGTGCGCTCCGTAGTTTTCAGTGTCTACGTGTATTAATACCTCGAATTCGATATCTACCCCAGGTAGCACAACGTCGTCAATTAGACGTCTTTTTTACGTCCGTATTCGTCAGAACGTACGTCAGACTGACGCGTCAGTATGCCGTCTAAATGACCCTATATTGACGGCCATTTGTCACAGCATAATGACGTCATTGAATGACGTCAAATTTACATCAGTATATGACGTAAGAATGACGTAAGTCCATAATAATTTTAAAAATGCTCTAAAAATGACATAAATATGATTCATTTAAAGGTATGTATATGTCGTTATGCTTTTGTAAATTAAGAATTTTAGAGACAAAAAAAAAGAAAATATATTTATTTATGTATATGCAGTGTGCGTACAGCCGCGCGGGTCACCCATTCGAGTTTGTACCGCACCTAACGTCGCTTGACATCGATGATCGAACGGACTAGTGGTGATCCCTTGACTCTGACGCTTCCTTGTTGCTTATACTCCTATATAACATATCTTTATAGTGTTCAAAAATCGTGTAATGATAATAACTGCCCGAGAAAAAATAATCAGATATAATCATATATGTTTATATAAAATCGACATTAGATATAATTAGATATAAAAAATGGCCCGATATAATCGCATATAATTATATATAACCATATATAAATATATATAAATATATATAATTATATATAATCATATATGTACATATATAATGAGATTATATATATCTAAATATATCTAATCATATATAATCAATAAATATTAAAAAAGAATTTTGTTAACTTCGATTAAGGAATAATAAGCATTGATAAATTAAGTGTACATTTTTTCAAAAGCTAGAATTTAAAGTGAAATGATTTACATATATAACTTGGCGATGCTTGGCGTGAGATACTGCTGTGTCTCTTGATATCATTTTTATACACTGTTTGTCAAATTTTAAATACGAGAAATAAATCCTATCGAATGCCATCTATCGGATAATCCAAATTTAAGTTTATATATGGTTATATATAATCATATATAATCTACATGGATAATGCTTAATTTTTATATTACGCACACATGACCTGCAGTATTATTTTATAATACTGAATTATATAATATTATGTAACAAATTTTTGAATTTAATATCTAGATATAATATATATAAAAACGATTCAAATAAATTTATTAAATATCTGCAGCATATATGATGACTTGCGAATCTATATCTATACAGATATAGTGCTCTATATCTGGTTGTACATAGGACAAGATTAGGCATATTAACATATCTGGCTATATATGACTCCATATATAGTTGTATATAATGCTATATCTAGTTATATGTAGGGTGCACTACTCATATATCATTATATCTGGCTTCACATACATTTATATACGATTAGATATAGTGCTATATTTGGTTGTATATAGCGCCAAATTAGTCACATTAATATATCTAGCTATATATGACTGCATATATAGTTGTATATGATACTATATAATACTATATCTAGTTATATGTAGGGTGCACTACTCATATATCATTTTATCTAGCTTCACATATACATTTATATACAATAAGATATAGTGCTATATCTGGTTGTACACAGGACAAGATTAGTCACATGCATTAATATATATGACTGCATATATAGTTGTATATAATACTATATCTTGTTATATGTCGGGTGCAGTACTCACATATCATCATATCTGGCTTCACATACATTTATATACGATTAGATATAGTGCTATATCTGGTTGTATATAGCGCCAAATTAGTCACATTAATATATCTGACTATATATGATTGCATATATAGTTGTATATAATACTATATCTAGTTATATGTACAGTGCACTACTCACATATCATTATATCTGACTTCACATGAAATTATATACATTTATATACAAGTAGATATGGTGCTATATCTGGTTGTATGTGGGACCACTGATTGCACATGTGACCATGTATAATTAGATATGACCCCATATAAAAACATATATAATTATATATAATTATATATATACCAGATATAATTATATATGATTATATCTAATCATTTTTTCCCGGGCGGTAAATATTGAAAATAATAACGTAATTACAATTAATGTACAATAATTATTAATATAAAATTCGTATATTTAACACAATATAATATTAATATAATAATGTGTGTTAACAATATATATATAAACGTCTGTTTTAATTAATTAATTAATTAATTAAGAAAAACTTTAAAAATATAAACATAAAATTATAATGTACTAAATTTGACCTTAAAAAGACGTCTAATTCACGTCCTTTTCATAACGTCATAATTTCGTCCACAATAGGACGTCAAATACACGTCATATAAATGACGTATGACGTCTCGGACGAAAAATGACCTTAAATTGACGTCAAAAAGACCATGTGTGCTACCTGGGACGTGTCCTACATTTGGATTTAAAGTTTATTAATACACCTAAACACCAAAAACTACGAAGCGCACTATGTGGACCTCGTCATCGGCAACCTGGGACACCTAGAAATCGAATTTAAGGTATTAATACACGTAGACACCGAAAACTACGGAGCTCACTATCTAGACATCGTCATCGGAAACCTGGGTCACCTAGACATCGCATTCAACGTATTATTACACCTGGACACCGAAAACTACGAAGCGCACTATGTGGACCTCGTCATCGGCAACCTGGGACACCTAGAAATCGAATTCAATGTATTAATACACGTAGACACCGAAAACTACGGAGCTCACTATCTAGACATCGTCATCGGCAACCTGGAACACCTAGACATCGCATTTAACGTATTATTACACCTGGACACCAAAAACTATGAAGCGCACTATCTGGATCCCGTCATCGGCAACCTGGGACACGTGGACATCGAATTCAAGGTATTAATACATCTAGACACCAAAAACTACGAAGCGCACTATGTGGACCTCGTCATCGGCAACCTGGGACACCTAGACATTGCATTCAACGTATTATTACACCTGGACACCGAAAACTATGAAGCGCACTATCTGGACCTCGTCATCGGCAACCTGGGATACCTAGACATCGAATTCAAGCTTGATTCATAAGAATCGACTTAAAAATTTCCTAGCGGCACTTTCTGCCAAGCGTAGAGAACTTTCTTTTCCGGCAGCGGTGGTAATACGATGTAAAGATATCAAAATTCAAGTTAATTTGCATTGAAAGAAATAGATAAACAAATTTTTTATATTAATAAAAATTTTTAGTATAGTTCTAAGCATACTGAAGTAAATTCTAATTAGTTCCGGGCATTGGCAATGTTATTACGAATATTTATTATTTTACAACATTGCCAATGCCCAGAAATATATTTAGAATTTATTTTGGTATGCTTAGAACTATACTAAAAATTTTTATTAATGTAAAAAATTTATTTATCTATTTCTTTCAATGTAAATTAATTTGAATTTTGATTTAATCTTTTATATTTTTCTAATTCTTTTAACTCGAAAAAGATAAAAGGTAATTATGTATAAAAGGGACATCCTTTCCGATCACGTTGACCTTGACATATGTTGTCACTCTTCTAAGTAACCCTCAGAAGGTTTTAGCCGATGATCATTGTTTATTAAAAAGTTGTAAATTAAAAAAAGAAAAATTATTAAGGCTTGTGTGACGTCCGTCGATACATTTTTTTTTTCTCTCTCTCTTTTAGACGCCCATGCATTAATTCTCTCCTGTAGCGTGCGTCTTATTGTTAGTTGCCTCATTGTACACCTTAGTTATTAAGAGTATTATTAATAATCGCTTGTCCTATTTCGCGAAGATACTAGACCAGTAATAGGGAGAACGTGACTTCGGTCGGCAATGTTTTAATTCATTAGAACGGAATAATAACGGACATAACTCCCGTAGCGTTCGCCGGCCCTACCGCGCGGCGAGCGTTATCGGACCGCCTGTTATCTTGTCTATTCAGCACCATCCTCTCAACGCGTACAGTACATCTTCATTCTTTATATTTTCCGCCGTGCACAACGCGAAAACGAATTAACTAAATATCGTTAGCGACAAACCATCAGAGCCCACCGAACGCGTTCGTTTCCTAGTATTGTTACTTATTATTGCACTACGCGCTTGCCCACGCGCGCGCGTACTCTCCCAGTTTGCTATCTTATGTTTTGCCTTCGCTACGTAGCTGTAGATCGATCAATCTTTATTAGCGTAGATTAACGGGCGTAATTCCGAGCCAGCCGCCTCACGACAATACAGCCATGAAGTAAAGAAGCTACCACACGTATACGACGCTATCGCAGTTCAAGTTTCGGCACGCGCATCGCATGTACCCCTCGAATAAGCTTCGTTAACTTCTCATTATTTTCATTCATAACCGGTGTAACGGTAACGATGGCCTCCTGTACGTATGACGGCATAATATACCACCACACACACACACGCACACACGATTATCACCCCGTCTCAGGGATAGTTATAATAAACAATTACACTGACCGGTTATGTAAGCTGGATGCAGCTCGCGATCTGCGTAGAACTTAAAGGGACAATAGCTAATAACTTTTTATAACTGCTTGGCAATAGATTAATAATAATGTTATAAGGAATGCATGTCGTCAACAGTTCCGAGAAGGCGCGCGGAGAGCCAGACGCTCTCACGCTCACCCGAGCCGGTTATCTCGATACGGATGCTGTCATCAGCACCTTCCCAGGGCGAATACGCCTCGCTTCTAATCGCTAGAAATAATTAATTACAAACTCTTTTCGAATTACAGTAAAGAATTTTGGAATCAATCACGAATTATTATCAGAACGGTACAGATGTGCATCAGCAACGACAGTAACAGCGCCGACGCTAACCGCTCGCCTTCTCCCGCGCTAGAGACTGCCTAGAAGTCTAGAATCATAAGCTAGATCAAAGTAGAAACAACCTTGCGTAGTAGTTAAGTTATCTATTCAAATTTATCCATAGTTAATAACAATAGGAAGCAAGGGAAGACCCCCGTACCGAGCGACGCTTGCACTTGATACGCACGGCCCGGGCCGCCCTCCCCCTACCCCGGACCGCACCGCGCTCAGCAATATAAGAGGCCCTGCCTCGAAGCGCGGGCACGTCTTGTGTCGCGAATTTTTAAACAGTTAACTTCACGCTATTTTATCTCGATCTTAAGTGTATTTCAAAATTCAAATTAGAGTCAGTGAAGGCTCAGTCGAATAGAATCAGTGCAAACGCCACTCGAGATCCTCAGGTAACCAGCCTGAAGGTGCGTAACACGGAATATTCACAAGGCGGCAGTTCCATTCGACAACGACGACCACCTTCGATCAGATCTTCTAGTAACGAAATCTCGTAAGTCGCGACCTCGCGCCACTCTACCGTCGCAAAAGCGCCCGCCTGTTCTTCCGCTCGGCCCGGGCAGCGCTTTATCTCTGCGATCGCGTCCCGCCACGTAACGTAACAGCCGTCTCAATTTCATTGACATAGAATCGTAATTGTATTACTTTTGTGATCATACGAGAAATTCTTTTCATTCAGCAATCGACTGCGAAGCTTCTCAATACAAATCATACGAAGGATATAAGACTCTGGTTTCTATTTTCCCGTACATACACATATATATTCCGTAGCATTTATGCGTCATTAAACCGCCGGACGTAACACTTGAAAGTCAAGAATTTAACTAGAATAGAATGAGACGCTGTAAGAAATCTCTGAGTTCTGGCAGTGAGGATTCAGGTTATTTATTTTCCACTAATAATATTAATAATTTTTTAAGATTATTTTTGGGATTCTCTGGCTTTTTCAAAAAAAAAGAGAGGAAGAGAAAAAATTTTTCGGATTAACCTCTTTTTTTTTTAGAAAGCCAGAAAAACCAAAAAATAATTTTAAAGAATTATTAATATTATTAATTATGTTACATTACATTAATTTTATTTTATTTTATAAATATATTATTCTTTTTCTCTGTATTTATCTCTCTCTCTCTCTCTCTCTTTCTCTCTCTCTTTCTTTCTTTTAATTATTAATCCCTTATAAGTGACCCTCAGAAGGTTTTAGCCGATGATCGTTGTTTATTAAAAAGTTATAAATTAAAAAAAGAAAAATTATTAAGGCTTGAAAGTCAGGAATTTAACTAGAATAGAATGAGACGCTGTAAAAAATCTTTGAGTTCTGGCAGTGAGGATTCAGGTTATTTATTTTCCACTAAGAATTGAATACTATATGTGAGAGAGAGATTGATTGATTTTTTTATTATGCCCAAGCGTAGGCTAAAGGGCAAAGTAGGAGTAAGCATGAACAGAATACAAAACGCAATCATATACGAAGTATCACAAATAAACTTAGACTAAAAATCTTAATACTAATCTTAGAGCTAACAGTTCAACGACGCAAATATCAGAGCATAATAATAAAATTGCTTACAAGTATTGCTATAAAGCTGAAACATAATTCATAATACTAATCTAGGGTGAATATTCAACATAGAAGGACACATACTCGCAAATGTGCCGAACAGTAAGCAGCGAACAGAAAGCATGCAATATCAGTCAGACTCCAATGCAAATAAATACGGACGAAGGAGGTTCTTAAAAGAGCCAAGAGAAGACGCAGATTTGATATTATCAGGGAGAGAGTGCCAAAAGTACATTGCGGAGAGTCAGAAAGAATTGCGGTAGGTAACGGTTCTATGGAGAGGAATATGATGAAATGTAAGAGAGGATGAGGCCAAGCGGTCAGATCTTCTCAAGGCTGAATCAGGAAGAGTGAAAAGTTCCTGAAGATAGGAAGGAGATTGTGCATAGAGAACACGGTAGGTTTGGCAGCCAAGAAAGTAGAGCCTTCTGTTTCTGACCGAAAGCCACCCCAAACGACGCCTGAAAGGAGTGATATGCTCATCTCGCCTGAGATTAAAAATAAATCTTATGCAGCAATTAACAAGTCTCTGCAATTTAGTATCCAACTCGCCACTTAAACCATGATAAACAAGGCAGCAATAATCAATATGTAGTAAGACAAGAGTAGTGACAAGTTTGATTCTAAGTGCAGTAGGCAGAGAGTTCTTGTTAAATTTAAGCTTGTACAGAGCGTGGTGAACTTTCTGTGAGACATGTAGGACATGCCTCTTCCATGATAGGTTGGACATTAAGATTACACCCAAGTTTTTCACGTCGCTAGCAAAAGAGAGAGGCATTTGGTTAATACCTATCGGTGGTAGAGTGGTAGTGTCGATATTACTAACATGAGTCTGACTGCCAAAAATGATGACATTAGATTTAGCAAGATTAAGTTTAAGGCCGTTTGCAGTAGCATATTCAAAAATGGCGCAGGCATCTCTGGAGATCAACTCAAGGCCGCGAATAATATCAGCAAGTGGACTTGAGAAATATATCTGCAAGTCGTCAGCAAAAAGCATGGTTTGAGTGAGACAGAGCCTTGCTGATGTCGTTAATGAAAAGGGAGAACAGCAGAGGACCTAGCACCGAACCCTGAAGAACACCCAGGGACATTGATAGCCAGTCGGAGCAATTCCCCTCATCATCAACCACAGCCTGAGAGCGGTCTGTTAAGTACCAGAAGATCCAGGCAATCACGTCAGCAGAAAAACCAACTTTTGCCAGCTTGATGAGTAGATGAAGATGCGAGATCGTGTCAAACGCCTTGCTGAAGTCGAACAGGATCATAATGGTAACAAGTCGCTTATCAATCGCCTCCCTGATATCATCACATACACGTAAAAGAGCAGACTGCGTGCTGTGACCAGAGCGATATGCCGATTGTCTAGGATCCAGAATATTATGCTCATTTAGATAGGCGGTGATCTGTTCGGCAACTATCCTTTCAAGGATTTTAGAAAGTTCAGGCAAGTTGGCAATCAGTCGCGTATCTGACGGGGACAACGGAGTGCGAATCTTAGACAGTGGGCGAATTAAGGCCCGCTTCCACTCAGAAGGAAACATGGAAGACTCCAGTGAATGATTGAAAAGTGTAGTGAGCCATGATGAAATGCTAGGCCAGGCCATACGCAGAACATGCAGCGGAATGCCATCTAAACCAGAAGCGTAAGAGTTGGCAGGTCCAGCCATAATATGCTTGAGAATCATACGAGGTAGTATCGGAGAAAAGACGAACTCAGGACGTTCAGGTGGGCGAGCGGAACGAGAGGTAGCTAAGATAAAATCGTCATAACTCAGCGGCGGTGCACGGGAGACCGAAGCATAGTGAGCATTTAACTGATCCGGTGTGAAGAAGCGGAGAGGAGAAACAAAAGAAGACTTAACGAGTCCAAGACGAGCCAACTCTCTCCACAACTTAGCCGGGTCAGTGATGGCACTCAGCGAACCCAAGTAGAACGCACTCTTAGCACAATTAATGTCAGCGTTGAGCTGACTCCGAAGGAGTCTAAATCTAGCGTATCCCAGCAAGCTATTCGAACGCTTAGCCTGTTTATACAATAAGTTTCGATCACGAATACGCCTCCTAAGCTCACACGAGAGCCACGGCACAGGTCGCCTTCTAACAACGAATGCCCGAGCAGGGGCAACAACATCAAGTGCGCCACGTAAGGTACGGGATAACAACGCACAAGATTCCTCGACGTAAGTGTTACGCGGCAAACTGACAACCACAGATCTGGCGCTGCTAACAAGCGGCTGAAGAGATTCGAGAAACTCGGAATCGACAATGCCCTTGTAACTTCGTCGCAAAATAGAGCGCCGAATGTCGACATAAAAGTTGATTGACAGCGAAAGTTCAACAAGATCGTGGCCGGCTATAAAAGGACATGAGTTAAACGATAATATCTTGTCGCGATCATCAACCACTAATACATCGAGCCATGAGTCGGAGGAAGCGGTATGATGGGTGGCGTCCGAGTTTACAATGTGAAGCGACAAGCTAAACATTAGATCGCGGAAGTAGTTTGCCTCATAATTGTTTGTTAGTAAATTGCAGTTGAAGTCGCCACCAATAATTATATTTTTGTAAAGATGTGAGCAGCCAGTTAACGACTCTACAAAATCATGGAGAAGGTGACCCTTTGGTCTCCTATATACCGACGCAAACAATATCGACTCGTTATGAGGCGAGCGAACATCAATAATTAAATATTCTGGGTCATCAACAAGGCCACCCACGGACGCAGCCACTACCGCGGCCTTAAGCGAATTATGAATATAGCAGGCGACACCCCCACCAATCCGACCAACTCGATCATTACGAATCAAAAAGTAATTGTTCAACGCAACAAGATCATCAGAGACGCCAGCATGGAGCCAAGTCTCGGATACGGAGATGATGTGGTAAAGATTGGCGTTGAAGTGAAGCCGGATAAATTCAATGTGTGCCCGCAAAGAGTTAGCATTAAATTGAGCTACACGAATTGAAGCAGCACCCAAGACTGGACCGCGATGCAAAACAGAAGTCGATAAGCGATCGGAATGCTCATGTCAAACCAGCCTATCGAGATCGGCGGCAGAATTGATCAAAACAGCAGGCTCACCATCCGAGAGTCTGACGTATATACGTCCCCCCTTTGCCCAGACGTACTTGTACCCCTTGTCCTTAGCAGCACGCTTGGCATGCTGCAACAACTCGTGTATCTCTTTTGGCAGTAGCTCGTTAATATAAACGCACCGATCAGAGTCAACCCCACAAACCTCCCTCTGCGTGAGTGCGCGACGTGCCCTCTTTTTAGAAATGACAGTGTCTCGAACCGCGCCCGAAACCAATGAGACAATGTACGAGTTCACCGCGGAAACCGGTAAAGGTCGGTCGCCAGCTCCCACCGGCGGGGGCTTACGAGCGACGGCCCTAACATCAAGAACATGGCACGAAAGCTGAGGGATCCCCAATGTCGAGAACACGCCACGAACACACTCTAAGGGAGTAACAGACATTGCAGCGGGGACACCCGATATTATTAACTCATTTGCGGTCGGAACGTGCATAGCAGGACGAGAACCAGCACGATCGCTCTTTAGATTACGAATCTCGTCTGTGAGAGCAGTACACCGCTGCTCCAGCTCAACAATCCGCTGACTATTCCGCTCGACATTGCCCGCAATACAGTTCAATCTATCGAGTTTGTCTTTCAGTTCGTCATTCGTGCGCCGCTGCTCCTCGACAAAAGCAGAAAGCTTCGCATTCGACTCTTTCAGTTCGCTACTCGTACGCCGCTGCTCCTCGACAAAAGCAGAGAAATTCGCGTTCGACTCCTTCAACTGCTCAGTCAATTTTGCATTTGACTGGCTCAGCTGTTCAGTTAACCGAAGCAAAAGGTCATTGGTAGTAGTATTATCACGCTGAGACGACGACTGAGACTGCGACAGAGCACCGGCGCATACAGGAGTAGATGGTACTCCACTCGCAAAGTCGAAAGAGTGTGTATTCGGTTCGCCGACGGGTGTAAGAGGTGCGTCTAAAGTGGCTGCAAGGGCCTTGCAGCACGTGTCCGCATATCTGTATGTGGCATACGGTTTAACACAGCCAGGGTGGAACAGTTTCCTACACCCATCGCACCCGAGAGATTGATTGGCGATCGGCTTCCTACATCTATCACACACACGCGGAGAGAGAGTGAGAGAGAGAGAGAGAGAGAGAGAGAGAGAGAGAGAGAGAGATAAACACAGAGAAAAAGAATAAGATATTTATAAAATAAAATAAAATTAATATAATGTAACATAATTAATAATAGATAGAAAGAGAGAGAGAGAGAGAGAGAGAGAGAGAGAGAGAGAGAAAGCAAGAGCAAAAGAACGAGAGCTAGATACAACATGTCTTATTTTAATCAATGTACCTGATTTTTTTTCGAAAATATATGACTTTCCCAGTTCACAATCTAGCTCCGCCATTTAATTATAAGTTACGAGTTCTCCTTGAACCTTTGTTGTCAATCGTGTCACATATTCCGTTCTTGATAAATCACGGCTGGTCAATCCGAAAAATTTTTTCTCTTCCTCTTTTTTTTTGAAAAAGCCAGAGAATCTCAAAAATAATCTTAAAGAATTATTAATATTATTAATTATATTACTAATATATAACTATTTAACATGTATACCTTATTCTTCTCTCTCTCTCTCTCTCTCTCTCTCTCTCTCTCTCTCTCTCTCTCTCTCTCTCTCTCTCTCTCTCTCTCTCTCTCTCTCTCTCTCTCTCTCTCTCATAGTGCTCAATTCTTAGTGGAAAATAAATAACCTCGTACTGTTATAGACAAATCTAATAGGGGTACTCAAATAAGTTAGAGTTTAACGGTTTGACAGGTTATGTCGGGTTAAAGTCGGGTAAAAAATTAATTTTTTACACTTTGGGCGCGCTACGCCGCTACTCTTTAAGGTTATATGCAAAATATATAAGTGAATTATTAACCTATCACATTAATCTTTGGGTTAAAAGTTCAAAAATCAACTTTTTACCCGACTTTAACCCGACATAACCTGTCAAACCGTTAAACTTTAACTTATTTGAGTACCCCTAATATGATAATGAAGCAAGCTACGCGATACATAAACGAGATAATCAATTAACATCGCGCTCTATCGACATCAACATTTCGATACATTTATGTTCGATTAACATTGATTAAATTTTTTTCAAAGAACATCGAATATATCATATGTTATTTTGTAATCAATCTTAGGCCCGGTTTCACCAACGTGATTTAACCTAATCGGTCGATTAAACTCACTCTTCATCTCTTTCCAACTGTTCCCTGAGAAAGAGACGAAGAGTGAGTTTAATCGACCGATTAGGTTAAATCACGTTGGTGAAACCGGACCTATATCTGGTTTTACGTAGATACGTAAAAAAGAAGATTGCTACACGAAATGGAAGAACTAAAAAATAGTAAGTATTTATTGTGAATTTAGATATCCCTTTAGTAAACAAAATATAATATTGACATAACAGATAATACATGCATAACGTATGTATATACAATTAATTACAATATTTATGGTTATAAAATTTCAGTTTTAGAAGACGGTATGGATGACATACTCTTAAATTTTATGTTGCAATACGAAAGAGAAGAAACGGAGAAAAAAGAGGCTGCAGAAAAAGAAGAGGAGAAAGAAGCAGCAGAGAAAGAAGCAATAGAGAAAGAAACTGCAGAGGAAAAAGCAGCGGATAACGAAGCAGCGAAGAATAAAAATAATGAGGATGAAGAAAAAAAGAAGAAAAAAATAAAAACAAATTAAATTTTTTAAAATCATGTACAATTATTTATTATAAAGGGATATCTAAATTCACAATAAATATTTATTATTTTTTATTCTTCCATTTCGTGTAGCAATCTTCTTTTCCACGTATCCACGTAAAACCAGATTAAGATTGATTACAAAATAACATTTTTTCTTTTCCTATTCATCACACTTTATCAGTCCTTCTCTCTGTGTTTTCTTTCACGATCTCTTCTCTCCTGATCTCTTTTTTCTTATTCTATTTCTGGGTCTATTATTATTATAAATAATAAGTTACTTGATGGTTAGAATTTTATTTCATAAAATTATTGAATTTTTTTTTAAAAGCAAAAGTTAAACGCAGAATTTTTAAGAGAACAAATTTTTTATTAGTAAAATAGAAAAGAATACACTCTTTATTGTTTTTAATTAAACGCAAAAATATGTAAAATAAATCCAATAATAAATAAATTAATAATTAAAAATAAAAACTGGTCCTCCCTGCCCCATATTTCCTCCTCTTCTTCGTTCGCTTTCTCTCCATTCGTTTGTCCATCCTCTTTCTCTTCCTCGATATCCCCCTCTTTTCAAGCTTTCCTCTCTCCATCCTCTTCCTTCAATAGAGTCTCTGTTTCGCCAATTTCCTCTCCCCCTGAATCCACGCGCTCGTGAGGAATAATAACTAAATGTACAATAATCAGCAATAAATTAAAACCTAAAATAGTTTATATTTTAAAACTATAATTCCACAATCACAATACATACTAATTATTTCTCTCTTTTAATCGTCTACCACCTCTTTTTCTCCCATCATCTTTTCTCCCTTCATTTTCTGTAATATCTTCCTCGTTTTTTTCTTCATTTGATTCATCGCCTCTCCCATCTTGTTCTCTCGTTTTCTCCAAAATCCTAAATAAACCATATTTTATAACGTTTAATATTCCAATTCCACGCAGATATCAACAATTACAATTTATGAAAATTAAGCAACTTAAGTAATAGTGTACTAACCTGCAATCTTTTCTAATTTTTTCTTTTTTTTCGAAATTCTTCTTCTCTATTATTTCCTCTTCCACTTTCTCTCTTTTACCACTATCCCTCTTATCGTTTTTTTCATGCTGCTTCTCAGTTATCGCATTACCCATATTTTTTTCTTTCAAATTGATTTATAAATATCTCGCTTATTTGCAGATATCGACTCTCAAAATTATTTTGAGATCAATTTCACTCCTCTGATAATTTCGAGATTCGATATCTGCAAATAAGCGAGATATTTATAAATCAATTTGAAAGAAAAAAATATGGGTAACGCGATAACTGAGAAGCAGCATGAAAAAAACGATAAGAGGGATAGTGGTAAAAGAGAGAAAGTGGAAGAGAAAATAATAGAGAAGAAAAATTTCGAAAAAAAAGAAAAAATTAGAAAAGATCGCAGGTTAGTACACTATTACTTAAGTTGCTTAATTTTCATAAAATTGTAATTGTTGATATCTGCGTGGAATTGGAATATTAAACGTTATAAAATATGGTTTATTTAGGATTGTGGAATTATAGTTTTAAAATATAAACTATTTTAGGTATTAATTTATTGCTGATTATTGTACATTTAGTTATTACTCCTCACGAGCGCGTGGATTCAGGGGAAGAGGAAATTGGCGAAACAGAGACTCTATTGAAGGAAGAAGATGGAGAGAGGAAAGCTTGAGAAGAGGGGGATATCGAGGAAGAGGAAGAGGATGGACAAACGAATGGAGAGAAAGCAGACGAAGAAGAGGAGGAAATATGGGGCGGGGAGGATCAATTTTTATTTTTATTATTAATTTATTTATTATTAGATTTATTTTACATATTTATTAATCAAAAATATTTTTGTGTTTAATTAAAAACAATAAACGAGTGTATTCTTTTCTATTTAATTAATAAAAAAATTGTTCTCTTAAAAATTCTGCGTTTAACTTTTGCTTTTAAAAAAAATTCAATATTTTTATTCGATGAAGAAATCGGTAACCCCTTTATTATTAACAATTTTTTATTAATTCTATTATATTCTTCAGTCTTTTCTACCCCTATTTCATATATAATTCATTAAAATTTGGTTAGTCAATCAATAATTCTTTAAAATTTCTGTTAAATTTACTAAAATTTCTATAACTCAAAAACAGATTAACAAAATTTTAACAAAATATATATGAAATAGGGGTAGAAAAAACTAAAAAATATAATAGAATTAAAAATAGATTGATATCTCAAATATTAAGAAAGCTACAACGTAAAACACACTTTTCTAAAAAATGAAAATCTCCTTAAAATCCGTACAGGTCGACAGATTTTAACAAAACTAGAGGAGAACATACTTTCTATAATACTCTATCGATTAAAAAAAAATGCATCCCGATATCTTAAAAATTGTAGAAGTAGATGCTTGTACAAAAATCCGTACACACACACACACACACACACACACACATACATACATACTTCCGGACAGGCGATTTTAGACGATATTTCGACATTTTACAACGATCTGAACATATTGGCAGAAAAAACTCAAAAACCAATCTCTTTGTTGGTTTCTTCTACCCCTATTTCATATATATTTCATTTAAATTTGATTAACTAGATCCAACTTCATACGCAATCAAAGGTTCATATACGAAATTCACCATCACAAAGCTTCCTCTATGAGGAAGCAATACGAAATCTCTCTAGATATACATGAAGCAATTGACTCAATATATATAATTAAGTACCTAATTTACCTAAATAGAAATCTTCCTCCTGACCGATAAGTCTATCGACCTATAATTTATCTACTAGATCGTTCAAAATACGCGCGCGATATCGAAACTGGCGAGCCCGAAAGCGCCGCCAGTGGCGAAAAAGTGAAAGGGACATTTCTGATTATGACGTCATCATATAAAACGTCGGCGTTAGGAGGAGGAGGAGGAGGAGGAGTATTTTAATAAAAAATTTTCACATTTGGACTTTGCGTCGCAATATCTCCGCTCGTAGGGCACGTAGCGGAAAGTTATATAGGAGATACCCCCCTTATTTTGACCCCAACTATCGATCAAGCCTACTTAGAACTTGATCCGTTCACTCGTTATCGAGATCTCAACATCTCGGGTACTCGCAACCCGTCGCGTCGCGTAAAAGAGTCACGGTGCGGTCTTGCTCCGCGTGTACTTGGCGCGAGACACTACAATGTCTCTTGATTAAGGCTGCTGAATACTTATGTCTGTTTTATGACGTCAGAAATGATAAACATCGTTCATAAAAAATTTTTGCAAAATAAATTGAAAGATAAGAATACATCCGCAAAACAACGCTTGCAATAAATTCAGCAAAATTGTAAAATGCTTTGAATGCTTTTTTTTTCTCATAACAAACAATAAATAGCTGTAAAAGTGACATAATAGAAAACATAAAAAAGTCAAATGAAAAGGTGAGTAATGTGACGCATTAATTTTATGTATATTTGTTATTATACGGAAAAGAAAATGTTTGAAGCATTTTACGCTGAATTGACTACAAGCCTCATTTTGAGAATATATTTTGTCTTTAAATATATTTCACAAAAATTTTTGGCAAGCCATTAAACTTCTAATGCCATCAAACACGATAGACGAATATAAATACTCATGAGTATACAGGGTGAGTACATGAGTACTTTTCTACACTCGGAGCAAGAATCAAACACAAGCTGATGGAAACAATTTCAACTTTTACCACAAACTACTGGGGCTCTACTGTCAATGCAGAGTTCACGAGTAGCCAGCAAGACTTCAAAAGCCTTCATACATCCATGTATTATGAATTTATCATATTATGAAACCATAAATAAAAATATGAAATAAACATTACTAACCACTGCGTGCTTGATAATACTGTCCTTTGCGTTCCAAATAGATGGTTTCCAAAATTTGTTTTTACATCGAGTAATTTTCTTTGGAGGTAGCAAATGAGGTAAAATCATAATTTGTAAAGTAAACTTTAGAATCTAAAAAAATAAAATTTAACATTTTAAAATAATTAAAACAGTACAAAAAAGAACATTACATAATTACATTTATACACATAATTACATTACAATTAACAAAGTTTACTCTAGGCGAATTGTTTAAACACAACCATTACTCAAACGGTACAATTTTAAACAAAAGTAAAATTACTACAAACAACTGCAAACGATTTTGAATTATATGGAAAAAACGAAATTTAAAAATCTTGATTATTAACAAAGTTTACTCTTGGCAAATTGTTTAAACAATCGTAACTTTTAAACGATACAACTACAAACGAAAGTAAAATCACTACAAACAACTACAAACGATTTTGAATCATATAGAAAAAACGGAATTAAGAAATCTTCATAATTAACAAAGTTAACAGTTGGCGAATTGTTCAAACGCAACTATTACTCAAACGGTACAACTACAAACAAAAATAAATTCACTACAATCAACTACAAACAAAATACTATTATTTTCTGTATTCAAAAATCATTTTTTTTTAAGTGGGGTTTCAGGTTCACAAACCTGGTTTTAATGTGTTTTCTAGAATTGCTACGTATTCTTCGGCGTTCATTCTTGGTGTTATTTCTACAATATCCGTTAGTCCACTCGAAGTCATGCTTCCCCAAAATCCTGCCGTGATTCTTCCGCTATATCCTTTTGGAAGAACGTATTTTGGATTTAAACGTTCTCCACGAGGACGCCAAACGAGATATCGTCCATCTTCTGCGGATGAAAACACTTTCTCATCCATCCAAACTACCTTGTTCCACTCTTCTTGAGGTAAGTTCAAGTATTCTGTTGCAAATTGGATTCTTCGATTTCGATGTTCTGGCTTCAATTCAATTTTTTTCGCTGCGGGACGCGAATGAACACGAGCAGCATGTAAACGGCGTCTGATCGTACTTTCAGAAATATTTACATTCCTCTCGTGTAAAACTGTTACAGCTGCTTCGAAAGGATGCTCATCGATAGCTTCAACAATTTCTTATCTTGTTCAGGTGTTGTTTTTTTTTGGACGTTTATTATTTTTCCAATGATCCCGTAAATTCTGCACTCCTCCTTCTTCATGCTTCCTTATCCATAAGTAAACGGTTTTCCTGCTGTATCCAGTTATTTGCGTAATTTCTGTCCTACTGAATCCTGCTTCATGTAAACCAATTATTCTTCCCCTGTCTCCTTCTTTACCCAGTCAGAAATGTAACCTTGATTCAAGGTTGATTCAACGTCGATATGGTTCAGTTGGTTGAGTCGATAAGAAAGTCGATATTCCTGCAATATCGATCATGTCCAGTGTCGATTCAAGGTTGATTCAACGTTAAAGCGATTAATAGCGCTGTTTTGAGTGCGCACTTATAAAATTCGATCAATTTGTATCTTCAGATTTTAATCCTAAAAAATATTACGACCTTGTTTATGTAAAATGTACGTACAAAATAATTTTATGGACGTTTAAGAAATAGCGTAATTGCGCGATTAATCACATGTATAAATATAGATTTTATATTTAGGACTTATCCAGACAAACACTGCATAGCTCTAATCTGTGTGTGTGTGGGGGGGGGGAGTAGATGTGTGCGCGCGCGCGTGCATAAACCATATATCCATAAAGTAAATAAATTATTCAATTAAATTTTACAATCACGAATATACGTTATAAACGAATAAACGCAAGAAAAACAAGAACGTTTGCACTCTTTTTATTTTTTAGTACTTTTACCTTGAAAAATATATAAAATATATAATATTACCATCCCTGAGTGGAAATAATTTTACAACAATTTACGTATATTTCTATGAAAAATTACAATCTTCTACAATAAATCTCAAATTTCTACAAATTTGTGAAAATTGTAGAAATTTATTGTAAATTGTAATAAATTGTAATAAATTGTAGTAAGTTGTAAAAAGTAATATAAAATTGTAACAACTTTTTTACGAACATTTTTATGAGACATAGTAAATCGTAGAAGTTGTAGATTATTGTAAAAATTATAACTATTTACAACTATCTACAACATTCTGCGAATATTTTTTATGAGAACGTAGTAAATTGTAGAAGTTGTAGATTATTGTAAAAATCACAACTATTTACAACTTTCTATAACGTTCTAACAAAATTTTGACGTAGAACTACGTCTTTGTCGACAGTAAGGGGGGGGGTAAATCCAGGCACAGCCTGCAACGAATGCAACGAAAATATGTCACACTTTGAACGTTTGTATCTTCGAAACTAATAATCGTAGAATAATCAATAACATCTCATTTTAAAGCTTAAAAAGTCCCATTTATGATAAGACAAGTCGGAACCTTCCACTTCTTACCTCTTCGATGCAGTAGCGTTAGAAAGTTTAGCTAAATTTCTTGTGCTATTTTCGAATGCAACGAAAATATGTCACACTTTGAACGTTTGTATCTTCGAAACTAATAATCGTAGAGTAATCATTGACATCTCATTTCAAAGCTTAAGAAGTCCCATTTATGATAAAACAAGACCAAACTCTCTATTTATAACCGATTTTCTTGAAATGAAATTATTATAAGAACCTGACGTCTGTCTGTATGTCTGTCTGTCTGTCTGACAGTGAACTATTCATTTGTTAATAGATCGAATTTTAAAGAATTATGTATGAAATAGGGGTAGAATTTTCCGGAAATGACGGTGGTGGGGTTACTTTTTCGATACCGATTTTTTTTAAACCGGTTGTGCAGTTTTTTGTTATATTTTCGAAAATAATAATCGTAGAGTAATAAATATAGTTTTGGAAAGCTCTCGATGTAAGCTAAATGTTTTCGGGGTTAATTTTTTGTTATCGATTTTCTGAAAACCGGTTTTTATAATTTTTTTAATTTTTTGGAAAATAATTGATCGAATCTTAAAGAATTATAGATCAAACAGGGGTAGAATTTTCCGGGGAGTGCTATAAAATGTATAATTTTTCCTTACCGATCTTTTTGGAAGCCGGTACCGAAATTTTTTCAATTTTTCGGGAATTAATTGATCGAATCTTAAAGAATTGTATATATGAAGTAGGAATAGAATTTTACGGGGAGCGTCATGATGTGTTCAGTTTTTGTTACCGATTTTTTTTTGGAAACCGGTTTTTTTAATTTTTTCAATTTTTCGGGAAATAATTGATTGAATCTCAAAAAATTATACATGAAGTAGAGGTAGAATCTCCCGGGGAGTGCTATAAAGTGTACTATTTTTTGTTACCGATCTTTTTCTTTACCGATCTTTTTGGAAACCGGTTTTTTTCTCGAAAAGTATTAAAAAAATATATACTTTATTATATAGTTTTGAAAAGCTTTTGATGTAAGCTAAATGTTTTCGGGGTTAATTTTTCGATACCGATTTTTTAAACCTTTTTGAAAAGTATTAAAGAAAATTATACTTTATTATATAGTTTTTGAAAGCTCTCGATGTAAGTTAAATGTTTTTGCAATTTAATAAATAAATAAATGAATAAATGAATAGATGAATGAATTTAATAAATAAATAAATGAATGGATGAATGGATGAATGGATGAATGGTAAATAGATAAATGGGTGAATGGATGAATGGATTTAATAAATAAATGAATAAATGGATGAATGGATGAATGAATAAATGGATGAATGGATGAATGGATGAATGGGTGAATGGATTTAATAAATAAATAAATGAATGAATGAATGAATGAATGGATGGATGAATGGATGAATGGGTGAATGGATGAATTGTTGAATGGATTTAATAAATAAATTAATGAATGAATGAATGGATGAATGGATGAATGGATGAATGGATGAATGGGTGAATGGGTGAATGGATGAAAACCAATCAACCAATTAATCAATCAATCAATAATTCAATAAATCAATCAGTCAATCAATCAGTCAATCAATCAATCAATTAATAATTTAATAATTCAATAAATCTATTAAATAAAAAAATTAATAAATAAATATATCAATAAATACTTTAAATTTAATAGTTTAAATATTGTTTAAATATTGTTTAAATATTATTTAAAAACATAAAAACCGGAGTATTTTAAAGAATTATAATTTAATTAAGGGACATCCTCGCACGATATCTGCGTATGCGCATTGCGGACGATTAGGCTTCACTACCTTTCTCTCTCGCACAATTAACGTTTTTCTCTCGCACGATGTCGGACACAGACTCGATGTTGAATGCCTCTTCCATATATGTTCTATTCTAATAGACGTAGTTCTACGTGTTGATTGCGGCACAGTTGTTACTGTGCTTGTTGCATTTTTTTTATAAAAATTGTAGTAATTTGTAGAAGTTGCAAATTATTGTAAAAATTACAACTATTTACAACTTTTTACAATATTCTAAAAATATTTTTATGATTAAATGTAAGATATAAACAAAGTATACTTGTCCCACTCTAACTTATATTGCATCAGTGTGCACTAGTTCAGCAGTGCAAGAATAGAAACAGATCTTATTGAGTTGTATTAGGTTTCAGCATAGTCTGGTCGAACATGTCGCATATTTAGTATATTTATTCAGTGAGAAGGCTGATGTCGAATCGACGTCAATTCAACGTCGATTCACCGAAAACTCATCGACATCGAAATTAACATAAAAAATCAGCTGATTTCAAATTGTTTTGGCATCATTGATTCGATATCAATTTTGTAAGAAATATCCACTTTTAAAAAAGGCGTGTTAACTGAGTGAATTGCGTTTGTATGGAAATTATTGTTGCCTCTTTTCCGCGATGCCGATTGGTTCTCTCGCTGCGCTTACTTCATTTGCAGCTGTCATCGTATATTTTGACAGTTATGTGTATCAAGAACTTAATAGTGTAATAGTAATAGCATAATGTTAAAGCTAAATGGCGCGCGCGAAGCGCGCGCGTCTGTAATGTCTAGTCCACTTTTAAAAAAGGCGTGTTAACTGAGTGAATTGCGTTTGTATCGAAATTATTGTTGCCTCTTTTCCGCGATGCCGATTGGTTCTCTCGCTGCGCTTACTTCGTTTGCAGCTGTCATCGTATATTTTGACAGTTGTGTGTATCAAGAAGTTAATAGTGTAATAGTAATAGCATAATGTTAAAGCTAAATCCACTTTTAAAAAAGGCGTGTTAACTGAGTGAATTGCGTTTGTATCGAAATTATTGTTGCCTCTTTTCCGCGATGCCGATTGGTTCTCTCGCTGCGCTTACTTCGTTTGCAGCTGTCATCGTATATTTTGACAGTTGTGTGTATCAAGAAGTTAATAGGTAATAGTAATAGCATAATGTTAAAGCTAAATGGCGCGCGCGACTGTAATGTCTAGTCCATAATAAAAAAATCCATTTGGACCGAGAAGTTAGCTTTGCGAGTCGAATATGTCGCATGTAGTGTTGCCGCTTTTCCGCGTGCGTGATTGGCTGGCGCGGTCGAGATTGACGGCGATCGCGAGATCGCGGCGAGTTTCGGCGAGTTTCGTGCGTGTGTGTCATGATCAATCGTGATGTGACAGTTCGCGTCGTGTCGTTAGGAGGTTAATATTAATGTGAAAGTTATTATTAATGTGATCTCTCACCATTAAATACGATGGTTTAATTTCGAATTTCGGTCGCGTTACGCAAGGATCGAAGTGACGACGGCGATCGAGATCGCGACAAGTTTGGCGAGTTTCGCGCGTGTATCGCGTGATGTGACGTGTGTTCGCGTGGTGTGTTTTGCGAGGTTAGTAGGATTTGTTATTATATATAATCCACTATTATATACAATGTATGTGGATAATTATATTTTACATTAATATTTTTTAACGCAATGACGTGTGCTCGCGTGGTGTCTCGCGAGGTTAGTTATATTATTATTGCTTGCTCGTACAAATCTAATCTAAGGTATACGTTACAGTAACTATAGATTTTTTATACAGATTTATCTTTGTAATCATATAGTTTATATATAAGCAGATGTAAGTAATAATTACTGTTTTTGCATTATGTAAAATTTGCCTTATTTTAGATATATGATGGGATTAGCTATTGGTGCTCATGGTACAAATATTCAACAAGAGCGTGAATAGTTGATGACATTACAAATATAGTTAGAAGAAAATTCATGCACATTTAAGATATATAGAGAGGTAATTATAAAAATTATTATTGCTTGATTATTTCAAAAAGTATTGTTTTATAAAAGTTTATTGACCGTTTTTATCTAAAATGTATATACATATTCGTATATATGTTGCATTATATTTTGAGCTGGTATACAAAGCTTATCAGATTTCTTTCTCAATCACAGACGCATTAAGCTGTTAAGAAAGACCGATCTATGCTGGAATACAGCAATAACCTAGAAATAGATAAATAGTGACAGTCGTGATCATCGCCTCGTGATAGATAGCGATAGTGAAATATATATTGACGGCAGGGAGCTGATACTGAGGAGATCTTTAAGAAGGAAGGTGTATCCAAAATTGCACATGTATGTACGTATATGTTGTCTTGTAAATTGTAAAAGTTGAAAAGAACGAAAAAGTGTTCTCTTATTATCCATTATTATGATATAATTTTTATCAACAATATTAGAGGAGTAACAAAAATGAATTTTATTAAGTATTTAAAGCAATTGAGAGTTTTTA